>MJUU01068541.1:0-12660 GCA_002080025.1 Modiolus philippinarum | reverse complement strand
GAGAGGCAGACAGTCAGATGGACATAGAAAATTGGCTGAAATAACTCTTTATCCCATGCATTCCCCTCCCCACTTTCTCAGCTCATTCACGTTTTCATCCCCTCTTCAAAATAAAACTTGTTAAGATAAGTATTACCTGCACGCAATAGTGGAGCATGTTCCCGTTTTGGACCCTTGCAAAAGGGTACAATAAGGGCCATTTTTTTGTCCCATGCCCAGAATATGTTTTTTTTTATGTTTTCTAGGTGTAATAAATAATTAAATACCGAAGTTACTGTGAATTTCGATTCTGCAAATGCGCATTTCGACAACTTATGTCTCTTCAGTGCAGATAAAATCTAAACTTTTGGAAGACCATAAAGTCAAAAATGTTTAAAAACTGATAGAGAACAAATTACCAAATATGATCTACAAAGGAAGCTAAAATCAGCTAAGGACAGAGCTTTGCATGATTGAGACACTCCTTAGTTTCAACAAAATTTACATAAAATTAGATATTATAAATGGTATTAAAATTTGTCTACGGTACATTTTTATAGTCACTGGCTGTTGCTGTTTCATTTTTGGGCAAAAAAATGTAAAAATGAACAAAATATGATTATTTCTGGAAAATATTAATAACATCTTTATGAAATCATTTATCACATAACAAAAACATCCAATACTTGGTCAATGGCTTATTTAATGGAATATAAATTATCATACTTCTCCAAATATTCTTTCTAAAATACTTTTTGTCAGAAACTATGAAAAATAAGCGAAAACTGAGAATTTTATGAAATTTTCTAAATCATTTTCATTTTAACATTTGGGTACCAATAAACAGGTTAAACCCTACCGCTGGCTTGTTACTAGTGCTGATACCAATTTCCTATCGTTACTTGAGTTTGTCTCTTGTCTTCTTTAGTGTTTTTTTAAGGCAGTTCGCTTTTGAATTGGCATATGATTGTAGTCATGGTAGTTTTTGGTCATTGTAGGTATTTAATGTAATCCTTTGTTTGTAACATATTGCATTACTAAAAAGATATAATTAATAATTTTCAAATGCCTCATATTATCATATAACATCAAGCTATATCTTTAAAAATATGAACCATTGATAGTTTTACGGCTAAAAATATAAAAAAATTAACAAAAACTGAGGATGTTTAGGAACTTTCAATTACATTTTCGCTTTAGCAAATCACAGAAAGCCAGACGAACGTTGGAATGACAGACGAAGAAATGACGGATAAACATCACGAAATTTATACCAGAGAGCTTTTATGTGAATTTCTTGCACTAAGGTGAAAAAAACGAGAAATAAATACATGTTGCACATCTGCAATATTTTATGTACATTTCATTTTGAAAAAGACGTTAATCTTACACAAAAGAAAGGAAACAAGAGACCTTCAAGAGCCTGAATTGCTCACCTGGACCATCAGTCTATTGTTTTGTTGCCACTTACTTCCACCAGACATAAGATCACTATCAAACAAACTGTTTAAAAACGTGTTAGCTTCATAAATTTTGTTTAAAACTAAGGAGTATCTCCCTCATGCTTAGCTCTGTCCTTAACTGAATTTTGGCTTTCCTATTAAGATCCTTTTGGTAACAAGTATTTGTTCTATATCAGCTTTTACAGCTTTTTCGATTAATGGACTTCAAAAAGTTTGGTTTGATCTGCACTAATGAGACATAAGTTGTCGAAATGCGCATATGCAGAACATAAATTGACAGTAACTTCGGTATTTTGTTTTTTGTGACCATTGCTTCTATGGTTTTCCAGAAGACTTTTGAATGTATAAATCCCATTGGGTCCTCTTTAAACTATATTCTCAACTGGTGGCCATCTTTATTGAAATGAACATAAAAATCGCAAATTTTGAAAGGGACCTCCCAAGGACTATTGTTACCAAGTTTGGTTCCAATTTGCTCTGTAGGTCCAGAGAAGAAGATATTCCAATGCATTTCCCCTAGGGTCGCCATGTTAAACTATGTTTACCACTTACGGCCATCTTTGATGAGGTGTGGACAAGCCGGAAGAAAACTCTGCAGGAGACCACCCAAGGACTTTTTTTACTAAGTTTTGTTCCAATGTGGCTGGGCAGTTTCAGAGCAGAAGATATTTGAATGTATTTTCGTACTCCTCCACCAACAATTTTTATCTAAAATTTACATTTTTGTATTCGTATTCAGAGAACAAGAACACACAGAGTGTGTGTATTGTATATTACAATATTGCATGAATTAAATCATGATTTGGTATTTTAACACCCATTTGTCGACTTAATATCAAATTTTGTCCGAAAATGATAAGAAATGAGAATTTCACCATTACAGATGTGTCCAAAATTCATTGTTAAATATTTGTATATGTCAAATATGAAGGATATACCTGCAGATATGTATATTATTTTTTTCTTATAAGCTACTTTATAACACTGCTAAGAAGAAGAAGAAGTGTTCAAAGCGACTCTAAATACCGAAAATGTTTCCCTTGTCACAACAGAATGATCCTTAAAAACTCCCTATTTTTGTCTATCTTTACATATATACGAGGAAAACATAGTTGTTGTTTTGCATTCTCTCCAAAAGATGGATTAGATATATCGTATATGCCATTCTAAAGCCCAAAATATAGGTAAAATAATATTTTGTCTAATATTCGTCAAGATTTGGAATTTTAAAGGGAATGTAAGGTCTAAAAATATTTTTTGATATGTGAAGTAAAATGTCTTTTGTAAGTCTTATCCATATGTCTAATCTCTATTTATTTTACAATAGAATAAAAGGTACAGAGGCTGTTTTCTTCTCAAATTAACACACACTGGGGTGGTCATTATCATATTATCCGGAAGTATGTTGATGACGTATCAACGACTGTTTACATTTATACATTAACTTGACAATATTGCAGAGTGAAAGGTTAATCTGTCATCATTATCGTTTGTAACAGATTTCTTCTAATTTTTTGTATAAAAAAATTAATTTTAAAATGAGTTATATAGTAAAAAAATTTACTAAATGATATATAAGTAATTGCTACATCACATTAATCATAATTAAACAAATAGGCAAAAGGTTATCTATTTTATTACCAGTTTAAAATTCAGTTCAAGATAGGGTGTGAAATGAAAAAAATATATATATATCAATTTTATAAAAACTGATGTGTTATATTTTTCATGCTTTTGTCATTAATAATAAATATTAAAATATCAAATTTATACTATTTTGTCTTTTCAATCTGATTTATCATGTTTATTAAACTTTAAAATATTGACTGGGAATTAAAAACTGTATCAAATTTAATTTAGACTACACAAAAAAGACTACATAAAATGCATGTGAGGATGTAATGAGAATATTCTGATATTTCTTATCATAAGAATTAAATTGTTCTAGATGTTATCAAAATAACTGGCAGTACCCCCTCATTTGCCTCCCACACAAAAATGCAATGTATCAATAGTGTTGATTTTCCTGCATTATCAAAAAATATTCCTAAATATATTAAAAATCTCATTAAAAACTAACATGTTACTGCATACCTTCTCGAATTATTTCTATATGTATTATTTGATTGAAAAAACAGGAATTGTCACAGCTACGTCACAACAGCTGTGAAATGTGGGTAATATACTGATAAGGAAGACAAGAATAGTAATCAAAATATCAGCCTCCCTGGAGTGTTATTTACTTCAAATATTTATTGATAACAATGGTTCTTATGATTATCTATAATTTAATGTTATGTATGTATAAACAAAACATTATTTTAACCCTTACATTCCCTTTAAGCATTTCAAAATTTTACAAAATTCATAAAGCTGAATTGTTGTATTTGTCAACTTTGAGGGGTATATCTACCAGATTGCGATTAAGTTGGTCTCAGCTATACTTTGGTCATCTTTATACAGTGTATAAAAAAGTAGTGTTCAATGCGAGGTAAATTGTGAACATTTTTGCCTCTAACCATAAACATTTTATAAAAATGTGCATTTCCATGAATATTTTTAATTCAATCATAACAACATCACAGTATTTAGAAAGTATTTTATATTTGAAATCCGGCTTTGTTTTCACATGCCAAAAGTTATTCTCACTTTTTTCAATCAAAAGAAAAATAAAAAATGACTATTTTCGTATTTAAGGATTTATCATATTTCCTCGAGATCATATAGACAGTTTGAAGATATTAAATAATTTTCTAACTTTTTCAGATAAAAATTTTTTTAAAAATCTGTAGATTTTAATGTTTTTTCAACGTTACATCACAACTGATAGATAAGGTACAAAAAGAACTGCAAATTACTATTTATATTAAGAAATTAAAAGCCGAAAAATCTTTTTTTCACCATTTTTAGAAGGGGGCAATTTTTTTGCATCCTTCGATGATAAATTACCCAAACTTATATTCCATAGTAAAGATTATTCATTAAGCTTCCTTTGATGCCAAAGTTTTTTTTTTTTATAATTCTTTCATCGATAGATAATTAAGGAATTAAAAAGTTGAATCATAAGTGAAACGAAAATATAAGAATTTTGAAAGGTGAGCCACAAGTGATCCTTTCCTGTTTTTGAGTGCAGATTATGTTCATTTTAACATATTTTATTTTAAAGAGGGTACATAGATGGACTAAAAAAATGGTCTGGATCATAAGTGTGGGAGGGGGGTCGACGGAAAGTGAGTTCAGCCCATTGGGTTACACAAAGACATTGTCTACCACACAATGTCTGCCAGCATACAAGTGTTTAGAAAATCACAAACTTTCAAGCCCTATCTGAATTTTGTCTTAAACCTGTAAACATCATAATAAAAAAAAAGTCGAGAAGCAGAAAAGCAGGTATTGCAATAAAAAAGGCTTAAAATCCAATTATGTTATAACAATTGTCGTATCCCACTATATTAGAATGTTCTCTTACATTGTTGAGGATCAGTTCACAATTATTCGGAATAACCATGCAATAGAACTATCCAAGAAATGAGAACCAGAATAATTGTCTTGGCCGGATATTGTGTATTTGTAATATGACAACTTACGATTGTCAGCCTCCTTTGGTGCTACATTTCCCCGATTAATACCGGGTTTTGGTATATTTTCTCTCCTTGCTTTTAATACACTCATGAAAGCTGCATTTACAAATATTCCTGAAATAATTACAACAAAAATAATGAATTTGCTCGTGTTTAAACCTATTACTTTCAGTCAATATTTGAAAAATACAAAGACAAAATGCTGTCAGTGTATATTGAATATGATCTGTTTTACATCTACGGTATTACTATTGACCTTGATTTTTAAATAAACACAGTATTACAAAATTTACTAGATGAGACGAATTCTACAAAGGACATTTTAGTAAGCGTTGACTCAGGAAGACACAGGAAGTTTTTTGACTTAGTAAATACATTTACAAACAAAACAAGGAAGAAATCGTAGTGTACCAACATTCTAGTTCTTATCAACCATTTACCAAAAAACAATTTTAAGATATATACGGACACGAATTCCGTATTTTTATCAAAGAGATAAATCGGGAACAATAGTGTATGTATCAGACGTTATCAGAGAAATGTGTTAATTCCAAGCTGATTCATTGCAAGAAACATTTCAAGAAAAAGGAAGATTAATAAATTGAAAAAATACATAGAAGTTGATTCAATTTAGAAAATAAAACAAGGACACAAAAAATATGAAAAGAAACGCCACAAATACGCAATAGCAGTGTGAACCTGAACAAAGGTTCAATCAGGTACTCCGTATTGATAAGCATGATCTGCTGAACTCATGGTACCCATCATACTGTCAATGAAAAATCTGATGTTAGATGATTGTTGAAGTGTGCCAACCCTGTTATACACTTTGGATCTACTGAAAATGTCTATTCTGATTTGGGAAATAAATACAATGTAACTATGTCATTTTACGTGACAAGTGTTAAACGTGCAACAGTGCTTAGATAAATATTGGCATAGTTTTTAAGACAGTTATGATCAAGTCACGATAGCAAATGCATTAAGAATTGTCGACGCAACATGTCTAGAAGATTGTGCAACGAAATCGATAAAATATATAAAAGTTGTTAAAAATAAAGTGACAAAATTTTCAGTCAACAAATGACTTTCTTCAGTGTCTTGAACAAGCTATAATATAATTGCGATTGGTGATTACTTAACTCAACAATACTGGAACATTATTTATCGAATGTCATTTTTTTTTCTTTCACACAGATAAACAGAAAATTATCAGTGTACACATAACGTCAAATATTTGTCACATACACGTTTGAAATGAAACATCTTACGGTTCAATTAACTAAGACAAATTGATAGTGTCAACTATAGAAATAAAAAAATTAATAAATAAATTTGCCCATGAATATATTAGCATAGGATGGAGCCATATTGGTGCCCATAGCAGTTCCATTTATTTGTAAATGGTGTTCGCCATTGAAAGTAGTTCTTTTTAAGAACCATTCTGAGCATGGTAACAAGACATTCTGTGGGTGAAATTTTGACCTGGCGAGATTCTCAAACTTCTTTGCAAGCTTCGATCCCATCAAAGTGAGGGATGGTTCCATCCTATGCTAATATATTCATTGGCAAATTCGAAAACCAACTTTTCGAATTGTCTATCAAAAAACCGCTTTCTGGGTATAGATTTATAGATGATGTGGACATTAATGGACTGAGAGTGATGAAAAATTACAAAACTTTATCTTGCATGCCAACAAGTTGCACCCATCTATCAAGTTTACTTCAGAAATATCGAAGACTACCATCTCCTTCCTTGATACTACCAGCTCTTTATCGGAAGGTGAACTGTCCACAGATTTATATTGCAAACCCACGGATACAAACCAATACCTTTTGCCCAGCAGCTGTTATCCTGCACATGTAACAAAAAATATTCCATACAGCCAAGCCCTCAGAATAAGACGAATTTGTTCGAAGGAAGAGTCCGTAAAAAAACGATTAGGTCAACTCAAAAACAATCTTAAACGAAGAGGGTATAAACACAGTAACATCAAAAAAAGTTTTCACAAAGCCCTGAATATTCCAAGAAGCACCTTGCTAAAGTACAAAGAAAAAAAGAAAAACAAAACAACGCCTTGTGTTCTAACATTACATCCTTCCCTGAAAAACACTTTTAACACCGTTCGTAAGTACTGGACATCTGTGGAAAAAAGTATCAATTTGTCCAAAATCCTCCCCGAGCCTCCTTTGGTTGCATTTAGACAACCAGACAGCCTGAGGAACTTGTTGTTAAGGGCAGAAGTGTCTAATACTACCAGTACCACAGGGAACAGTCACCCTTGTGGAGACAGGCGCTGCAAATGTTGTAGACATTTGCTAACCTTTCCTACGTTTACCAGTCAGGTTACTACAAAAAGGTACAAAATATTTTGCACTTCAAATTGCAAAAGCACAAATATTATTTATTTGATGCAGTGTAACGTTTGTAATCTGCAATACGTGGGCGAGTCAAAGCAACCATTCCACAAACGTCTGAATGGACACAGAATTGACCTAAGTAAAAAAGACACTTGTTTGAGACACTGATGAAAGTCATTTGTTGCCTGAAAATTTTGTCACATTATTTTTAACATCTTTTATATATTTTATCGATATCGTTGCACAATCTTCTTGACTTATGTGTGTGTGTGTGTGTGTGTGTGTGTGTGTCTTGTGGAACTTCTGAAATTAGTGCTTGATAACAACAACTTTGTTTTCAACGATGAACATTATTTACAGATAGATGGAACAAGATTGGGAACGAGGCTAGCTCCATCATATGCCAACATCTTTATGGGAGAATTAGAAAAAAGGCTCCTTTCGAATGCCCCATGCAGACCAATTTACTGGTTCCGTTTTATTGATGACATAGATCTCAAGTCGAAATATTTATAATTGTATCAGTATGTTGATACATAAGTCTCCCAAACGAACTCCCATATCAGACTTCAGAACTGCAGACTCCCTTCAACTTCTTTCATTTTTGAGCACTCAGAGTTTTCCAGCCTTTTCCAAAGTTGTCCTGGCAATGGTCGCCATTTTGAAATTTTTGAGACTAGAAACCAATTCCTAATATGCTATACAACCTTTTTGTAAAGTTTTGTTCAATTCTGAACACTTTTAATTTTACGCCTTTTTAGCGTTTCCATGGCAACATTCGCCATTTTGAATTTTTTAGACTTAAAAAACAAATTCGCTGGTTACTATACAACCTTTTCTTCAAGTGTTCATGCAATTTTGAGCACTTTTAATTTTCCCACCTTTTTGCAGTTCCCATGGCAACAAAAGCCATTTTGAAATTTTTGAGACTAAAAAACAAATTCCCTGGTTGCTATACAACCTTTCTATAAGTTTTCGTGTAATTCTGAGTACTTTTAATTTTCCCGCCTCTTTGCCGTTTCCATGGCAACGGTGCCATTTTGAAAATCCACAGACCTTCTTGCACAACTAGACATTGGTATCTATGTTCCTGCTAAGTTTCATTCAGATCTAAAGCGCGGTCTCTGAGATCTGCAAGGGACAAAATGTCCCAAAATTTTGTCGATTTTCCCGCCCTTTTATAGTGATCCAACTTTGTGCCAAATATGATTGAAATTTGTCAATGCATCACTGAGAATATAACAATTTTAGATAAAATTGGACCAAAATCGAGCTCTTCGTATTCGTGCGGCCAACTTGGAAATGGCGGCCACCTTGAAAAAAAATTTCTTGAATTCACATCTCCAGATAAGTGATCCAACTTTGTACCAAATATGATTGAATTCTGTCAAGGCATCTTTGGGAAATGTCCTGGACAAACAGAGGTGGAAGAAAGAATAATAATAATAAAGAAACGGACAAAAAACAATATGTCGTCCCGACTACGTCTGGGGCGACATAATAACGAGTAATGATATGTTTGCATGCAAACACAAGTCATCCAAACCAGATTCCATACTCAGTTGCTCTTTGAAACAATGCTGTGTTGTAAATTTATTACCAATCATTCGGAGTTAATTGTTTTTTATATTCCTCATATCAAAATTAGTTTTTAAAACTCATTATGTTTTAACCATCAGTGCTAGTATTGCTTTGATTCGCAGGTTAAAATATATTCTTTATTGCGTCAGAAAGGAAGTTGCGTCATAATGTTCTCATTATTGGTTCATCAATGAAACCAACATTCCAAGCTCAATATGTGTATTAATTGATACTTTAACGTGAAATAAAGTTTTTGGACTGTGACCTTGACCTTTGACCTTGACCTCATTTTGAAGGTCGCATCTTCCTGAACATTTTGTATCTTGAATGTCTTTTTGTAATTTCAATAGTATTTAAGCTATACGCAAACAACCCCAAAATCGGACACCAAAATCTGTTTTCGGTCCATAGACCAAAAACGGTTGGTCCAATAATTTTGGACCCATGTAATAAACGTACATCTTAACAAGACGCACATTTTCTCCATTACATTTCATCAGCTATCTATTCCGGTTTAAGAGTTATTACAAAAACAAGGTCTGGGGTCAAAGTTCAAAGTGACCAGTGACCTTTGACCTTGGCATTTTTAAATGTAACACATATCAACTTAGATGAATGGAAAAGGTTTCAGGTTATTATGTCTTATCGTTTTCGAGAAAAACATGTTTTAAGATATCACGAAATTTTCAAGGGGCATAACTCGTGAACCGTTGAGCAGAGAGTTTCGGTCCAAATGTAACGAATGTCCATCATGACCAAACAAACATTTTTGTCATTTCATTTAATCATCTATCTTTTAAGGTTTCAAAGTTATTCTGATAAGAAGGTTTGTGGTCAAAGTTCAAAGTGACCAATGACCGTGGTCATTTTTGAAATTTTTACACCTTCCTGCACATCTTGGGGTTGGTATCTACAATGGTACCAAGTGTCATAAATATTGGTCTACCCATCTCTGAGAAAATGGTTGGACAATGTTTGAAACATCATTGAGGAATAATATAACTAATAATAATAAGAATTGATTAAAAACAATAAGTCTCTCCAAACTACGTTTGGGAAACTAAATAAGAAACAAATAAACACAATAAGTCACCAAACTTCGTTTGGGAGACTTAATAAGAAACAGGGTAAACACAATAAGTCACCAAACTTCGTTTGGGAGACTTAATAAGAAACAGAGTAAACACAATAAGTCACCAAACTTCGGTTGGGTGACTTAATAATAACAAATAATAAGAAACGGAGTAAACCAATAAGTCTCCAGAAACTTCGTTTGGGAGACTTAATAAAACATCCAAACAACTTGAAATGTTTTTGCAGTATTGTAATGAGTTCCATCCTACTATCAAATTTACTGCTGAGTCATCAACGGATAAAATTTGTTTTTTGGACACCACCACAATTTAACAAAACGGAACCATGACATTTGATCTTCATACTTAAAAGAGAGACATACACCAATTTCTCTCTCCGAGTAGCTGCCACCCACCTCACTGTGCTAAAAGCATCCCTTTCAGTCAAACAGTCCGCATCAAAAGAATTTGTTCAACGAAACAAAAACAAAACCACAGACTCGGCGAACTCAGAAGCCATCTTTTTGCACGTGCTTATAAAGACAAAAATATTTCAACATCTTTTGAGAAGGTAAAAAATATTGACAGAGCCAATCTTCTGGAGTACAAAGATAAAATGCAACAGAACAGATTCCCCTTGTACTTACATACCATCCAGACCTAAAGCCGATCCGAAGAGATATACGTAAATACTGGAACCTTATAGAAAATGATCCCTGTTTGACTAAAATCTTTAAAGCCTCACCGTTAACATCTTTTCGTAGGCCAAGAAATATAAAAAACATCCTTGTTACAGCTAAAATATCAAAAAAGCCTCAATCAACGCCAGGATGCTACGGGCCTTGCGGTAAAATTAACTGTGCTTGCTGCCGATCTGCCAATACCGAAAAAAACATTTTCTAGCACTGTTACTGGGCAACAATACACCATTTATGCGAACTCGAACTGTGAGTCTAAAAACACTGTTTATGTCCTCACATGCCAGTCTTGCAAACTACAGTATTATGGGGAATCGGGGGACAACTTCAACAAACGATTTAAACGTTCGTTCAGTGTGAGAAAAAAGGGACTGTTCTCTTGCCAGGCATTTTTAAGAATTGGGCATCAGTTTGAGGACATTACAAATGTACATTTCAGATCATTGAATGTGATTCATCTTGGGACAAAGAAACCCGAAAACTCAGAGAGAGATTTTAGATATACCAGCTCAGATCACTTGAGCCTGATGGACNCAACTTCAACAAACGATTTAAACGTTCGTTCAGTGTGAGAAAAAAGGGACTGTTCTCTTGCCAGGCATTTTTAAGAACTGGGCATCGGTTTGAGGACATTACAAATGTACATTTCAGATCATTGATTGTGATTCATCTTGGGACAAAGAAACCCGAAAACTCAGAGAGAGATTTTAGATATACCAGCTCAGATCACTTGAGCCTGATGGACTTGAGAAAAAAGACGCGAAACGTTTTAAAAAGTAAATGCAATAGATTTAAATTCACTTTTTATTTATTGTTTTTTTTAAGTATTACATTATATAATATTAAAATAATTATTTTACATGCAAAGACTAATATACGAGTTTAATATGTATACGTTTTTCAGTAGATAATACACCTATTATTGTTATACATTAAAAATATTTGTTGTTAATATGTTTTACACGTAACATTGTCAAATGAACGATGCACTTATACCAACAAAAATATTTTTTAGATGTTTTAAGTGTTCAGTCTCGCCTGAAAAAGATTTTTTTTGAATCGATAATTAGCGACTTATGTAAGACCTTGTGTGAATATTTCATGAAAATATTTACATTTATTAGTGTGTTTATTACATTTTTTAGACAAACTATAATTTTATTATATGTAACTGTATCACCCTTATCTATGTGTGATTCATACTCTTTAGATATAAATGTTTGTTGTTATTTATAGATACTACTACTAGATACCATTTACACCATATTGAATACTATCTATATCCTTGTTGCTGCATATGTTCAGTAAATTTGTACCACATTTGAGTACTAGATGACATTCACACCATATCGCATACTATCGATGTCAATACCGTTGCATATTTTCAGTAAATATGAACCCAATTTGAGTATTAGATGGCATTTACAACATATCAAATACTATCTGTATCCCTATTGTTGCATGTTTTCAGTATATTTGTAGCAATTTGAGTACTAGATGGCATTTACACTATTGCATAATATCGATATCACTATTGTTGCATATTTTCAGCAAATTTGTACCAAATTTGCTTATGAGATTGCATTTACACCATATTGCATACTATCAATATGCCTATTGTTGCATATTTTCAGTAAAAGCCTCAATCAACGACATGATGCTACGGGCCTTGCGGTAGAATTAACTGTGCTTGCTGCCGAGCTGCCAATACCGAAAAAAACATTTTCTAGCACTGTTACTGGGCAACAATACACCATTTATGCGGACTCGAAATGAAGTCTAAAAACACTGTTTATGTCCTCACATGCCAGTCTTGCAAACTACAGTTTGTTGGGGAATCGGGGGACAACTTCAACAAACGATTTAAACGTTCGTTCAGTGTGAGAAAAAAGGGACTGTTCTCTTGCCAGGCATTTTTAAGAAC
>MJUU01068535.1:15963-69440 GCA_002080025.1 Modiolus philippinarum | reverse complement strand
ACTTTTGCCCCATGTCAGATTTTGATATCTGTAATGGTTTTTGAGTTATTTGCAAAAACAGCAATTTACCCCTATGTTCTATTTTTAGTAACAGCAGCCATGTTAATTGGTCTTCGGACTAATCGAACACAATCTTAAAACTGCATACCCTGGTGATGCTTCAGGTCAAGTTTGCTTACAATTGCCTCAGCAGTTTCAGAGGAGAAGATTTTTGAAATTGTTGACGGACGACGGACGACGGACGCAAAGTGATGGCAAAAGCTCACATGGCCTTTTAGGCCAGGTGAGCTTATAAAACTATTCATTACCTGACACAATTTGCTAACGTTTCTTTTCAAATTTTCAGACCTTGCTGTGTTTGTTGTAATTAATGAGGTTAACAGCATGCGGATATTTAAATGAAAAAACACTATCACTATCACTATCACGATTTGCACATTTTGGGAAATGGCTTACGGTTAATATATTAATTACTAAGATAAGTGCTTAAATTTTCGTCACAAATACAGCTCTCCATTTTAAATTGGAATTATTTCAATTATCTTTATTTCTAAAGATAAACATGTAATTACGATGTCATTTTTGTATTGTTCTGTTGTAAATATAGCCACGATGGTTTTCACACTAAAATACAATATATGTTGCTTGACAGCTGAATGTCGTATAAAATAGACAGAATGAGAATATTGGCGTAGCTTTCGTACATGAAGAAAAAACAACAATAACAAAAAATGAGCTTATACAGTGATTACAATGATTCTAAGGACCGGGCTTTTGGCTCTGTTTCATGTAAAGCCAGAACACAGGCCCTTGTACCCAAACCCACGAAAAACCGTGATTGGGTTCCCTTGGTTCTAAATTTTTGTTAAATATGATTAAGCAAATAGTTCAGAATAATCCCTCGATTACTGTTTTGCTCATACTGCAGAGTAGGTTCAAGAGGGCCCCTAGCTATGATCTGAGCGGAATTCATTGGTAAACGTCGAGCAACGCTACATCCATGCATCCCGCTTGTTCAAGGATGTGGGATTGTCAACAGACAGCTGCTGTCATCCGTTGTGCGATAAAAAGATTCATACAACCGTACAATAAAAACAACCATAGAGCACCCACGGAGTGAATTGCAAGAAAACATGGAATAATAAAACAAGGAGATGTAGGCACTGCAAACAGAATGGCAAACATAACATTTAGAAATTACAAAAATAATAAATTAAATGGCAAAATTCGAAAATATGCAAGATATTCTCTCGGGAATATGTACACAATAACTGAAATGCATACAGCAATAAAAAGCTATTCGTGAACATTAATTTTTCAAACCAAGAAGATTTACTGCTGATAGTCGGAAAAAGATGATACAAAAGTCCCTAATAGAATACCTGTCAGTTTTAATTAGACAGATGCGAAGTACGTGGTCTAGACAATGTGTTTGCAATTGAAAACGGCTTCACATTTGATTTTAATTTAAAACGGCTTCACATGTGTTTGCAATTTAAAACGGTTTCACATGTACTGCAGAAATTGTAGTGTACGTGGACGTTATCTGTAAGATTTATCTAAACTATATGTAAGGGAAATAACCGCCGATTTCGTTATCGTTTGGCTGAATATTTACGTTTTGTAAAAATTCAATTAGACTGACCAGTTGACAATCATTTTTGTCTTCAGGCCAGTCAACATAATGGTACAATGCTTCTCAGAGGGATATATATTTACCAGAATACTGCAGACCTGACATTTTTTCATATGTATCGATATTTCGTTTTTGGTTTTTGGTCATTGATTATTTGGTGTGTAAATCCTGCATATACACAGAACGTTAGAAATAACAAAATATCGATGTTTTCTCATTCTTTTCCATGTTTGTTTATGTTTAAAAACAGACTAATTAAATTTTAGTCTCTGAAACGACAATATTTGACATGTCATTAGGACCAAGGTGATATTCGCTTATAACATGTCTGCCACCAGCTGAGTGGCTTAATTATTATCAGACGTAATAGCACAGCCGATTGCAATTGATCTTGTTAGGCATATTTCTGAATCTAGACATCAATGGACCATTCCAGTATCAGGGTTGGAAGAGGTCTTTGTTTTTTTACCTTAACAGGGTCTATTTTCAATTTCAAAGAAGTTCTTTAAATTCAAAAACTCGGGGTTGAAGAATTGACCCTCAGAAACGACATTCGACCCCATTTTAAGCCCTAAGATATTGAGTTTAATAAATCCCTCCGATGAAAGTAAAAAAAGCGCCTATCAGAAATCACATTTTGTTAACTTAAGAAAACACATGCCGCCCTCCTTTAAAGATGGAACGGTCTATTATGTTGTTGCGTCAAATTTGTTTCTACGATGCATTAGTAATTATTGAATTCTTATGATGTTACTAGCAATACATACCATTTCTCATTGTTGGACGGTTAACATGATCCTCCTTGTATTCTAAAATGTAGTTCTGAATATAGCTATAATTATTATGAATTCAAGAAATCCGCTTATCATCATCATCGAGATAATTCTTTATTTTTTCCGGATTGGTTTTATTTTTATCTTTAATTATATATTATGCAAATGTTATTTTATCCTATATCCGTTTATACAACCATTTAAATGCACTTTTAGAACTTTATTTCAACGTGAGAATTGAAATATCACTTTAAACTTTGTATTGATCTGGTAGTTAGGAAATAATACTTTTTTATTTCTAATTAATGAAAAATTAAGTGAGAACCGAACCGTCAATCTGAAACAAATAATCGAAGGATAATGGCAACGTCGGAAAAACAAAGAAACAGACATAACATGAGCATGGCACTGAAAAGAAAAATGAAGACACACACACACATACAAAGGTTAACAACACGGACCCAATAAAAAACCATGGGTGAGATCAGGAGCACTGGTAGTGATGTCGGGCGGAGAACTTCTTGACGGATGACTTCAAGTTTTGGGCAACATGCCCTTGTTTAAGTAGCATATTTGTTAGCAACCGGGCTCTATCAAGGAAGTCACTGTATCGACCACATGCCCTTGAGTATCGAATGAGCTAGGAGATGTAAACTCCTTATGCCGTGGCTGTTAGGATGTTGCTATAAAGAAAAGGGAAGTTGACTATCGGAAAAATGAAGTCATCGCGTTTGTCACACAGCTTAGTTTGAAGTCTACCTCTGTTGTCAATTTCAAGATGAAGGTCAAGGAATGAAGCCCATGTGGAAGTTACTCTGGTATCCTTATCTTCGAGCTCTTTGGATAGATCAGATGAAGAAAATCACCAAAGCGAGCGTTGTTTAGGGAAACAATATCAACTTTATACTGGAAACTACAATTTAAGGATTGGGATAGTTTTTATCCTTATTTTGAAGAAGCCCTTCGATGAATTCAGCCTAATAAGAGTGGAGAAACTGATCGGCTAGGAGAGTTGCTTAGTTTGCGCACATTTCCATAGTCTGTTGAAAAACAAGTCCTCCTAATGTAACAATGATAAAAACCAAAATTTCATAGATTCTTATAACCTAATAGAATAACCAAAAAATATTATTTCCATGCTATTCATCTCTAATTAAAATAGAGTGCTCATGGTATTAGCTCAGGAACAGTGCTTTAAATGTGTTGAAATTTGCCTAATGGTCATTGAATTTACACAGAAAAGCTAACTGTAAGAGGACAAAATGATAACAATACATCTGCATACGAATATTCGAAGCAAAATACAAATAATCAATAAAGGGATATGAAGTAAACGCACATGAGACAACATTTCTATTTTTTTTCTACAAATAAACAGTAAAAACAAGAAATGGAACAACGCTTTTATAGTTGTCCTTTATCTTAAGGTCACTGTTAGGCCTTCATTATTGAGCTTTGCCAATTCATCACAGTAAGTTCAAGAAGGCCCTTAACACCGGTTTCAGTGGTATTCATTGTTAAATGTCAAGCAACGCTATATTCATAGATTCGGGATCGTCAACAAACATATTAAGCTGCAAAGTGTTCTAAAATAAAAACATGAAAACAGTAATTGTTATTTCCTGTAAACCTGGTAAAGTGCAACATGTACCCAAAAAAGATTTTACAATATGTGTAAACCTGAATGTCATTTCACAGAAAAATTGTCGATCTCAGTAACTCATTCAATAAGCTAATGATGACCAAATAACACCTTCCGTACAGATAAAACTGAAAAAAAACACTATTCGGACACTCCGCCGTAGGAAATAAGAGGAACATTACAAATGTCGATATTAAAATTCATTTTAAAATTGAAAAAAGGTCATTCAGATGCATTGTATTTCGTATAATTAAATGAGCAATGGATATTATACAGATGAACTTATAAGCTACATTTTGTAAAAAAAAAGTCTTAAAGAAGGATCTTCAATTAAAGACCCATTTAGTCTAAAATTCCAATTTAAAATTAAACCCGATGTATGACAAGACCAATTACATATCTGGACCTGTGTCACCGTCACTCATGTTCAAAGTTTCCGAAGTATCGGGTTAAAGGTGTCTGAGTTTCAGATTACACAAACTTGGTACCCCCAAAGCGTGACGGACGGACGTAGTCGAGCGGCTCCTAGACCTGCGGTCACCGTGGTGACGCAGGTAAAAATATATAGCTATGAACATATAAAACATAAATCGATGAAAATGACATTTATCGACTTTCGTTTTTGCTTATATTAACAAAGTACAGAAACTTGAAACACATTTATTCGCATAAATATATGTATAAAGAATATGTCTTAATTGTTTGTTGATTTGCTCAATGTCTCTTGCAAATATTTTGTTGACCATTTTACAAAATGTAAATACTTTATAAATATCTATTATCAAGGCGATTCGGTCGGTATTATTTTACACCTAGATGGATGATCTTTGATAACATGTTCATTACAGTTGGGTCTGTCACAACATTCGAAGTGCTCCACAATGTCTGTTGATCCAAACAATATTTTAGATTGTCCTCCATTTATCCGACCGGTATAAGTATCACAATCCTGGAAATAATTCATCATTAAATAATATAATAGCGTTTGCCTAGGTGTGTGTGTCAAGTAAGGCGTATATGTACTGCTTTTCTATCACTGCGGAACATAAGTAGTTGCTATTCATTTCGAAATGTCCTTTTGTTAATTTTAATTATGGCCATCTGTTGAAACTAAAAAAAATTAAAAAGAAAAACTCCGTTCGTTATGTTTTATGAAGTAACTGTACATCTCACCATCCACTCCTTTTACATTTGTTTTTTTTTTACATAAACACAGAATATCTACTATAGTTAATGAACAAAGCATACTTCAAAAGACAAAATAATGTGAGGTTCCCGTAATTTTTTTAAAGAAATAAACTAAACGGCTGTAAGAAGAAGTAGGAAAACTGTGAGCACTAATATACATCCCCGCTTCCCCATTCGATTCCAGAAGTAGAAAAATCAACAACAAAAATCAAGTCAAATTATATTTTTATATTGCAGATGCACAGTGGCAACATGCACTGAGCATTCTGTGAAAGTTTCATTCATTTAACTTCACCAGGTGATCTAGCTCGTATTTATATTATACAAATGGATTAGCCATTAACTTTTTTGGCATAAGATACTTGCATTTTTTGACATACACCCCATTTTATAGAAGCAATAGTCCTCGTTTTCCTGGCCTCCATTAACACGGGCAAGATAACAATGCTGAAAAATGAGCAATAAAGTAACTAAATTGTAGATTAGCCCGTGATACAAATTTTAAAAAGCTAAATAGCATTAAACATATACAATAAGCAATGAAGGGATATGGAGTAAATGCAAATGAGACAAAGTCTCCACAAATCCACAGCAAGCAATGGAATGAAGCATTTATTGTTGTTCTTCAACTTAAAGTCACCTCGAGGCCTTCAACAATGAACTATGCTCATACCTCATAGTAGGTTCAAGACGGCCCCTATACTAGTACCGGTTTAAGCGGAATTCATTGCTAGATGTTGAGCTACACTACATCCATGTTTTATGACACATGGATGCGAGATTGTCAATAAAAATACAATTAACAAGCATGATGAAAATACAATCTAGGCAAATTAATTAAGATCAAAATAAAAATGGTATAGTTGGCCCTAGCTTTGTCTGTTTATTTGTTGGCTACCTCGAGGAAAAATGTTCTCCGAATATATAGGACCTGTCCCCGAACTTTACAAAACATACATTGATGATGGTTTTGGGGTGTCCTCTGAGAGTGAAGATGAACTTCAGTCTTTCCTTGACTATGTTTCCTCGTACCATCCGGCCATCAAATACACTTTTAATATCATCAAAGATAGTCTCTCTTTCCTCAACATCAATTGTACCATATAGGATGGGCAAATTTTCACCTAAGTGTTTTATAAACCGACAGACGCCCACTGTTATTTAAATTATGGGTCTTGCCACCCAAAGTCATGCAAGGATGCCATTCCTAAATCTCAATTCTTGCGACTTTGTCGTATCTGTAGTGACGAGCAGGACTTCAGGACTCAATGTTACAGAATGAAATCCCTTTTTTGTTAAGAGGCTACCCCAGCAAAGTTTTGGATCGAGCTATGAATTCAGTTTCCTAAGCGACCAGATCCGAGGCTATGGAGAAGAGGGTAAGAAATACCGACGACCGGGTTCCGTTAGTCCTGACATACGACCCTCACAACGAAGCTATCAAAAACATTTTGATACGCAACTTCAAATCTATAGTTCTCGAGGACGAACATATGTCGGCAGTTTTCCAGGATTCGCCTCCTATTGCCGCCTTCAGAAAAGGGAAGAGTCTAAAACAGCACCTTGTAACTAGTTCTTTCAAGAGTGCTACTCCTAAAACTCACAGTAAATATGAGGGCACTAGACAATATAAGGGTTCTCGCTGTTTGACTTGTCCTTTTACTTGGGAAACTAATGAAGTAGTAAGATCGGCCAACGTTTTAAAACTAAAAAATGGTTTCACGTGTACTTCTGAAAATGTAGTGTATGCTGTGGGCTGTAAACGCTGTAGGATGATCTATGTCGGTGAGACCTGCCTTAGATTGGGTGATCGCTTCGTCGAACATAAACAGAGCGTCACCAGTGGAAATGATTGCCCAGTAGGTGAACATTTTCGGCGAGCCAACAATAGCATACTAGACATGCATGTAACTGTTCTTATACAAACTAGTACAGGTGAGAAACAACGACAGTTCCTTGAACAAAAAAACCATCAATTTTCTTGGAACTGCTCGACCCTTTGGCATAAATGTTAAGAAGCAGTCTATTTCATAATATTTTTTATGTATTTAAATTTAGTATTCACATAGTATAGTTCACTAATGTTTTATTTCTCGTTTTTGATTATGTTCAAGATTTGGCACGATTTTTACAGGTAATATCTGTGACACGTCATTAGGTCTGCAATCTCTCGTCCTTTTCTTTTTCTCCTCCGTATTTCAGCCCGGTAGTCCCCTAGTCGAAGGTCATACGGCCGAAACGTTGGGCAGTCTTCCCTTCTTTGCATTTTTGTCATTTTTTATGTGTTTTTTAATTTGTATATTTTTGTGTTTTTTACCTTTTAATCGTGGCCAACTATACCATTTTTATTTTGTTCCATAGTTAATTTGTGGCCATCGCGCAACATATATATTTTCAAATTAATTAAGTATCTCGAAAAAAAATTGATCATTTGATTGTTCTGGATGTTCGTCACATTTCTAAGAACCAAAACGTTTCGACAGGCATCCAAATTTCTAAATCGATAACATTTTTACAGTTTTGGTGAATATTAAAAACAGTAGATAATTACATTTCATCTGTATATAATAGTTTTCAAAAAAAAAAAAAAAAACTACCAAAAGGATGTAAATAGAAACTCAATAATCAGGTAAGGATTATGAGGAAATCATGTAAAAGGGGGGTAATGACCAAAAACCAAAAGATTTATAGAAGCAGATAGAGAAAATTTTATCAATATTATCTAAATGAAAGTCAATAAGCCGTTATTTGTGTAAAACAATATGCTAGGGGCAATAAAACGTAAACATGTAAGGATGAAACCTGGAATTCTACTATTAGTGGTTTGGTTATTAGTTATGAGTTCGCTAATTACTTGACTTTGAGCGAGTAATGATTTAGCTGTATCCAGGACGACCCGTATACATTGATGTTTATCAAACAAACTCAAAACTAAATTACAAATACGAAAAGCTTTCCTAGTATACGATGTAAAATGGCAGCTCTGCGATTTAATTTTTGTTGCATTTACACTAAAAGGTGTTGGGGCAAAATAACTACTGACTACAATAACATCTCAATACTACCCGAAAAACACCAATACTGGTGTTACAAGCCCCTCCAAAAGTTTTCTAATTATTATCTACACTATTAGATACATTAAATCTGCCCATCTGATGCATTCCAAAGTACTATCTCTGAGGTTAAGGATGTCAATTTTAAAGCAAAAAAAATTCTTCAATCACTGACAAATTTTGTGTTTAGCAAAGATTTAATTACTTTAAGTATTTTTCAAATTCAACGAAAAGATTTGACGTTTTATCGATTTAGTATTACAAATAAACATGGGGTCTAAACGCATGGGTTGGAGAAGTCCTAACAAGTTGGAGCAAAATCGTTTTCTTTATCAATCTGTATTAAGTTGTCAAAATGCGCATATGCAGAAATTAGATTCACAGTAACTTCGGTACTTAGTTATTTGTTACCACTGGGTCGATGCCACTGCTTGTGGACTGTTAGTCCCCGAGGGTATTCACCAGCCCAGTAGTCAGTACTTCGGTGCTGACCCGAAAGCCGATTCTATTTGGAAACTTAAAATATCTAATTTTTTGTAAATTTTGTTGAAAACTAAGGA
Organism: Modiolus philippinarum; assembly: GCA_002080025.1. NCBI lineage: Eukaryota > Metazoa > Mollusca > Bivalvia > Mytilida > Modiolidae > Modiolus > Modiolus philippinarum. Next base: position 60,588 of record MJUU01068535.1, on the reverse strand, counting down.
GTATTTACCTCATGCAAAGCTCTGTCCTCAGCTGATTTTGGCTTTACATTTAGATCATATTGGTTATTTGTTCTCTATCAGTTTTTAAACATCTTTAAGCATCTCTTGCTAGTGCCGGTACCAAGTCCGGCTATCCCGAGTTCCTATCGTTTTCCATGTTTGTCTTTTGTCATTTTATCATTTTATTGTTTTTCTCGTGCGGTTCCCTGGTGGATTGTGGCATGTAATTGTGGTTTACCGCCATTGTAGGTGTTTCCTGTTATCTTTCTTATATTAATGGACGTCCAAACGTTTAGATTTTATCTGCACTGATGAGAGATACGTTGTCGCATATGCAGAAATTAAATCCACAGTAATTTCGGTACTTAGTTATTTGTGTTATTATGAGCAATTTAGTTGATACAAATCCTCCCTTTCGGCAAAAATTATATAATTGAATATTCTCCATTCAATGCTGTAATCGCGGATGCTTATTTTCGCGGTTTATGAAACATCAACACGTTTGCAGCTATCAATTTTAGCGTTAAAAAGGCTTTTTCTACACAAAAACTAATTTTCACGGGTATTATTTTTCGTGTTCCAAAGCTAACCGCGAAAATAGGGAAAATTAGTACACCACGAAAATTAATACGTTTACAGTACTTGTTCAATGAATTTAAAATTTCCACAAAAAAATAATCATTAAAGAAAAACCCTCTCGAAAATATCGGGAGGTTCAAAATGTAGTTCGTTGATGTGTTTGCTCGATAGCTTTCGTGTTCTGATAAGGTTGAATTTATTTAGTCATTGCAGAAAAGTAACATTTTTAGACCTAAATCGTTTTTAGATCATTTTATATCCCTTTGCTAATTTGTTCTCCACCAGCTTTCAAATGTATTACGGTTTATGGACATCCAAATGTTTTAATTTGATCTGCTATGAGGAGACGTAAGTTGTTGAAATGCGCATATGCAGAAACGTAATTAACAGTAAGTTCGGTATTGTGTTATTTTATCAATTTAAACGTTCTTATTAGCTTTAACTCATACACAAACGATTTTGCTCCGACCAAATTAGGACTTCTGCAACCAATTAGGTTAGACCCTTGAATAACGGGAATGAATAATTAGCAGAGGAATCGAATTTTTGTCAGTTTTGATATACCAAGTATCACTTTTGTAATCATTAAGTTACTAAATACATCTGTCTTACTTTTAACATCAACTTACATCTTTACCCAACAAACATATCTCCGTGTTATTGCACTCATTTTCATGGTTTGTGTATTCACAATGGTAACAAGAAAACGGTTGAGTAGCTGTAATGTACAGAATATACATTAGTAGCCTTTTTTCTTTAAAGCATTCATCCATTTTTAATTTCAGTAGATGTTGATAAAAAATGGTGAAATAAGCTAAGCTAGATTTCTCGTATGTAATTTCTAGGATATTGATAATTGAATGTTAATTAGGATTATGATAATTAAGAGTCCAAGTATATATAAATAATCATTTACATAAAATACTTATTATTATCCCCGCACTTTTCTGAAGGAAATGCGGGGATATTGTTTTGGTCCCGTCCGTCCGTCCGTCTGTCCGTTAGAAGGACCTTGTCAGTGGAACTCCTCCTTCATTTTTGGATTAAATGTATTGATTTTGTTATAGAATTGTTGCATATATGCTGCAGCTTTCGGATTTTTTAAATTAGTCTTGATGCAAACAAGAGGCCCCAAGATGTCGATTTTGACAACATATGAGCTTTTCAGTGGAACTCCTACATTTTTTGATTTACGGATTTAATTTTGTTATAGAATTGTTTCATTAAGTCTGCAGATGTGCAATTAAGTTTCGGAATTTTGATTCCGGTTCCAACTTTGGTAAATTTCCTGAAAATGTTAAAGACTCATATTTTTTAACTTTTAGCATATGCTTTCTTTTTTTAACAAGAAATTGGAAAAAATAAAATTTTGAATACTTAGAATTCTGAAATATAATTCCAATTTTGGAAAATATCCTGAAAGTCTCAAAGACCACTTATTTTTTTGGAATTCTACCTAGCAACCACACATGTAGTAATTTGTTTCAATTAGGACTAACATTTTCACCAAATGAATTTCAAAAATATTTGATTCCAATTTTGGTAAATTTCCTGAAAGTCTCAAAGACCACTTATATTTTGGAATTTTACCTAGCAACCATACTGTTAGGATTTGTTTTTTTAGGGCAATCATTTTCACCAATTTGATTTCAAAAATATTTGATTCCTATTTTGGTAAATTTCCTGAAAGTGTCAAAGACCCCTTATTTTTTGGAATTCTACCTAGCAACCATACTGTAAGAATTTGTTTCTATAAGGGCAATCATTTTCACCAATTTGATCTAGAAAATAATTGATTCCAAATTTGGTAAATTTCCTGAAAGTGTCAAAGACCACTTATTTTTTGGAATTCTACCTAGCAACCATACTGTTAGGATTTGTTTCGATTAGAGCAGTCATTTTCACCAATTGGATTTTCAAAATAATTGATTCCAAATTTGGTAAATTTCCTGAAAGTGTCAAAAACCACTTATTTTTTGGGAATTCTACCTAGCAACAATAATGTTAATATTTGTTTCGATTAGGGCAATCATTTTCACTAATTGGATTTTCAAAATAATAGATTCCAAATTTGGTAAATTTCACGAAAGTCTCAAAGAAAACTCATTTTTGGAAATTCTACCTAGCAACCGTATATCCTTGTATTCTTTCTTAGTAAAAATAGTGACTATCAATAATTGTTTTTAAAAATGTTGAGGAAAATTTCCCCAAAGGTGTATAACAACTGTTTTCTGTGTCAAACAGGTGAGTGCGGGGATGGCCATCTTTTCTGATGGCACCACTTCTAGTTTATATATTGCTGCTCGGTCTAAAATACTCCTAACAAGCAACTTTGCATGTTGTTTCGGTGTTCCCATTTAGAAATGTATCTAGCTATTTTTCTACTATGTGCGAGCGATTTGTTAAAAAGATTAAAATGAAAATTTTTTTTCTATTACTCATGTATAAACCAGTTTTTATTGACTTTGTCAAATGTACATTTACTCGATATTTATTATATAACTAATCCAAGATTCTGATTATTGCAAACTATTCAACGAATAATCGAATAACGAACTAATTCACAAATGCGCAGAGCGCATAAGTGAATTTCTGCGTTTTTCGATCATGAGTTGAACATTTTCGATAATCAGAATCAAGGATTAGTTAGTTTTTATTATATAGATCTTCACTCATATTTGATGATTCCGTTGATGACTCATTTCATGAACTGCGTTTTCAAGATTAATCTGCTGTAAAGTTTACTTAATAACAACGTTGACAATGTTTTTTGTGACGTCACTTCCTAAAGTGAAATTATGGAAAATAATTTCACAGTCAGTTATCACAATTTATTTTGCCAAGTTTTCTTACTATTGGCGCGATGAGAGCCCTGTGGTTGTTTAAACGTCTTATATCGTCTCTTTGTCGGGCAATGGATGACAGCGATTGTAAGAACACTTTGCCAGTTAAGTTGATGTTTGTTGACGAAGTTATGTTTGTTGTTAAAAAAATGTCAAAAACTGATAAATAATCCAGAAAAACTTGGACGTTACTTACATTCTTTACGTAACAGTGGATATCAACGATATTTTCTGAACAGGTCCGTTAAATTGGCTATGGACCTGAAGACTTCAAATATATACTGGCCTCGCACTGATACTGCCGATGTCTTCTGAAATACATGACGACTCTTTACCAATCCCTTTGGGGAGTTTTGAGTTTGATTTTTCTTCCGTAGTGCGACAGTGTTTTGTAATGGATTTCCTATGTTTGGGTTCTAGTGCTGCTGATGAGGAATACATTTCCGAAATGGCCATACAGCTCATTAAAATTATTGCAGTTGGAGTTAACATATGTGTTATGGTCTCATGTTCATTTACTCCATATCCTTTCATAAAATGTTTACCAGCAGACTAGGTTCCTTGAGCAAGTCGGTGGTTTAGCGGCGAACACTCTTCGACCCATCTTTCTAAATTATGTTTTGTCATATGCTTTTCTCTTCCAAGATAGTTGTCAATGAGTTAGTAGTCTAACTGTATTGGGTTTTATTCGCATGCTTATTATACTATAAGGAAACGGGATAGAGAAATTGGGGGTTCGGGTACCCATTGACCGGTATAACCCTAACGCCGGTACCAAGTCCGGCTATCCCGAGTTCCTATTATTATTAATGTTTGTCTTTTGTTTTCATTATTGTTTTTCTAGTGCAGTTCGCTTGTAAATTGTCGCATGTAGTTCCCGGCCATTGTAGGTGTTTACTGTAATCCTGTTTTTATACTTTGTTGACGATCCCGCATCCATGGGGCAAAAAGCATGGATTTAGCGTTGCTTGACAATTATCAATGAATCCAGCTCAAACCGGTGCTAGGGGCCGTCTTGAACTTGCTATAAGGTATGAGTAAAACTAATTGTTAAAGGCTTCAAGGTGACTTCAAGATGAAGAAAAACAGTAAAAGCGTTGTTCCATTGCTTATCATTACCATGAATTTTTAGAGACTTTGTCTCATTTGCATTTACCCCATATCCCTTCATTGTTAATCATTGGTCAATACATTCATCTGATTATTCCTCAGACAAACATGGTATCAACTTAAAGAACAACTACTTAAGGGGAAAATTATCAGGAGATTACGATAACAAAATGATGAAATCGGTGTTGATGACAATATCAACAAGTCATTTTTCTTTTATGTCGATAAACTTGTGGAAGGCCAAAACTCTAAACACAAGAAAGAGCTGGTAGAGAACACGTAATATATAGTAGCACCCAAATCACCTATGACAAATCAAGTGCAACGAAAGAATTACTTTAACAAAAAATAGAACATATGCACAGAAGACAAATCCAGTGGAACGGCAAAATTACTTAGCAAATAAAATAATAAAAATAGACAAAGGTACTGACTTGACAAAAATTATTTAACAGTTGTAAAATCACTTGTAACAGAAGCATAAGCAAATCTATTTCAACACTGCACCAGTCTCTAATGTCCAATGGACAAAAGACGCCAAGGCCTCCAGATTCCTATTTGGCCCTAAGATTACTTCAATATGCAAGTAAAGTTTGGTGATAAAACCTTAAAGAAATTAAAACATCACTCAATTGTGTCAATACCAAATATTACGTATATTTTATATTAACGGATTGTACACACAAACGGCAATATTAAGGAAACTACTACACACCCTCCATTGAGCTGTTGTCGGAATGACTTTTTGATATTATGCTAAATTTGATATTTTCTAGTATAAAAGTTCAACTTACTTGGTCTAGACATTAAGGGTACACTTGTAACTGATTTTGTGCGTTTTACTGATGAAGATGGTAACCATTTTAAAGTAGATAAATTAAACGTTGAATGTTTTGTAGCTTTAGTTGTAATTTTCTTGTCTGTGGTTTCCGACGAAACGAAATTTGTTGTCATCAATGGTTTTGAATTTACAGTAGCGGTTTCAATGGTGAATGGCGTTGTTTCTGCAGTTGAGAATGAAAATACTTTTGTTGCATTTGAACCAACAGTCTTTGATACAGTTAATAGTGTGGATTGATAAACATTTGTCGATGAGGTCCCAGTACTTGGCGATTGCCTTGTTGTTTTTTCGGCTGTACTTGACGATTGAACTGTTGTTACTATGGCTGTACTTGACGAATGCGTTGTTGTTTTTGCGCCTGTACTTGAGGATTGTGTTGCTGAAATCGATGATTGCGTAGTTGTTTTTTCTGTTGTACTTGAAAATTGCGTAGTTGTTTTGTCGGCAATCAATCCTGTAAGATACAAATGCGTATGTAACATAGTAACAGGATGTTACGTTAATATGTTCTATAAAATTATCAAAATACTGAAACTTTTTGATAAGTTTTATACTTTCTTAAACCAACAAAGTAACATGTAACGATAAACAATAAACAAAATAGCTGCATATGTATAGTTCAAATAAAGTAAAAATGGTATGGTAGGTCACAATTAAAAAGTAAAATGACACCAAATATACAAATTAAAAACAACTGAAAATATCAAAAGGAAATAGATGGAAAAGTGCTCAACCTTTTGGCAAGTACGGCTTTCTTCTAGGGACAACAGGGATAGAGAATCGAAAAAAAGATGTGAAGGATGCTAGGGCAAACTACCAACCGACGTTTTACATAAATCACTTGTAGAAACCATGCTGTATATAATGCTTCATTTAATGTAATTTATTTCTGGTTAAACGGACATTGCTTTCCAAGCAATGGGAGAATTCATTGATTATAGGCCCCGTCAACTTCTTGATAAGTTAGGGTCAACAAGATTTGCTGGTTGAGAGAGACGTAGAGAAAGACGATAAAATGGTTACCTATTGTTATGTGTAATATAAACGTAATTGTTAGAAAACAAACACTCAAAAAATTATTATCTCGATATCTGACAAAAGCAATTCGATTATCCAAATGATGATTTGTCTCATTTTGAATCTACAGCATCAATACAATGGCAACAAAAGGCAATATGAATTTGATGCTTATATTGATTCAGACATTGTCAAAATAAATCGAATTGTGGAAGCTTAAGATTTTGGAACAGTAAAGGAAATATGCAGCAAGGCCAGTGACCAGATACGTTCCTACTTTTACCGCGGCTAGCCTTGACCGTTATCTTTTTCGTTACTTCAATGGAATCTTAGCTTGAGCAAGTTACCTGTTTTGCCTTCAACGAATGTGGACAATGGCACGGAAACTACCCAAAGCAGGTATTACTAGATATACTGATTACCTTTAACACAATCATATTTGTTACAGAAGTTATCTTCACAGCAATAGTAGCAGAGGTCCAAAGCACTAAATCCTCCTATTTGTCTTCTAGTTCTTGGATGTCCTATGAACATTGAATCCTTTGCTATTTCAGAACATTTCTATAAAAACATGATAATCTAATGAATCGCTATAATGATTTTTTAACAGACAGGTGTAGTGCATTTTAAAAGTTTTCAGTTCAAGATACATTGCAAAACATAAATTGTTACGTCAACATCTGCCATATTTCTGTAGCTTACTAGTATTTATAAATGGCTAATATTTATGTCTTTTTGTCAATTTAAAATTGACCGTTGAACAGTATTAGCCAATTTTCTAATTTTGTAATGCGTTTAAATCTGTCTGAAAGGTGATTTGTGGCGTGAAATTTTCCTACGCAAGGTAATTATCTCGTTAACTGGAAACAGATTTTTTTTTCAAAGTTCAGTTAAATACAGGGGAGGGGTATACGAGGGTTGTCCGTAAAGTTCGTGGATAATTTCAGTTACAAAGTATATTACTGCATAAGCATGCAAAATATCATCTCAATGAAAGCACACGTTATTATTAGGATGTCAATAAAAACCAGACTAAAAATACACACCCGAAGCACAAATGTGTAAAATGTTGACGTTACCTGGCGTTCTGTTTTTGCAGTTAACATTGAATGAAAAATCTGCAGTTTCCCGTCTTTAAAATATTTAAGTAATTTGATATAATTGCATATGCGTAGATTTTTTAATTGAAAAAAAAAAACATGCCATCTTGATTGACTGATAGTTGACGATCATAGTCAACAACACAGCACTTGTACGACTTACGAAAATCGCATGTTTTACATATTTTATCTAGCTTTTAAAACTGGTCATTGTGTCCAAAAATGTTTTGTACCACTTGATCTTTAACGAAAACACACGCTACCATGTTTTTAATAAAATGTTTCGCGAATTTGTTGGTATTTGAGGATGTTTCTCTGTAGACTTACGTCCCTGCTCCGCGTTTTTAAAAAAAAATGTAATGTTTTCTAGAATTGCCGATTCTGTCATGAAACATTTTAACTTAATTTGCCATTACAAATCTTTTGAAGTTGAAATTTTACAATTTTTATGTTGGATATGGTATAAATATCGCAATGTACAATAATGACCCACACTATCCAGATACCAACAAACCAATAAATATAAGATTTTACTTTTGACATGTAATATTTGTGGTGCTCCAGATACTTTGATAAAGATAAATATGTCTTAAATGCTTGTAAATGGCTAAATAAAAGAACCTAAAGGTTAAAGATGTGCAATGAAACGACCCAATACAGCAATTACTGTTAACTGTACTACTAGTTCCTTTCCGTTATCTTTTTTTAGATGATAGTTTGTTTTTTAAGGTTTTATTTGTAAAAAAAAAAAAAATTACTATATACGCACCGACTTTTTTTCACATCCTAGGGACCATCGTTCATCAAACATATCATTGATGAAATGTCTAGCATAGCAATTCTGCAAAAGTAAATAGGAAATGTCATTGGAATTCTGATAGTATGTGTCATGAACAAAAGATAAACGTTTTAGATCATGGGATATTTTCAAATCGGTCCTTGAAATAGTTTTAGTGCAGGTAAAGGTCGAATACCAGGGCCTAGATGGAAATTGACATGACATATTCTAAAGCCAAGTCTACATCGAAGGAAAACTACAAAAATAAGTTAATGTAAAATTTCCTCTGTTGAAAAACGCAATACTGGTAATTAGAAAAAAAAATGAAAACTTGATAGAAATGTATGATTTATTTCTCAAAACTATTTTAATGACTTAATCATACAACTTTTTACACAATATATACCAATATTATAGGCGATTGGGTTTGATAATCATGGAGAACATGATAACTGCTTATTAATCCTTCAGCTGATATGAGACATTTATTTCCGGAACTTATCAGGCAAGCAAACATCACTATAAAATGTGTGACTTAATGGATCAATTTATGTCAAAACTACATGAACGTGCTTCTTTTGAAATGCCCTTACCAAGTAGGATCATTACAAATGACAACTTTGCCGCTTGTTCTGCATCTGTTTTCGTCTTTTTGTCCTTTGGAAATGGAATTTTCCTTCCTGCTTTCCCGGTTGCTGACGCTGCTGCACTATCAGGTAACTCGCGGAAAAAGTGGTATTTCACGCATGTTCGAAATTGTTCCTTGGGCGTGACTTTTCCCGGTATTCCGACATCACAGAACAATACCTGATAATGCAGTGGTGACACTAAACGGGACAAGATATGGAAGGTACATTCCATTCTGTTTGGTGAATTAATTATTACCTAGCTTCATTCTTTAGTTAAGCATTATTTTATACTAACAAATGACCTATAATTATGACAAAAGTTTAAAAAAATGCAAGGTTGGAGCCTGCTTTACATGTTACAACTTATTCCTCAGGGAATAGAATGGATAATGTTTAAATCAAATGTACCTAACGAAACAACGGCAGAAGAATACCGACGGAACATAGAACAAGATTACAGAAATCAAAGTTCTGAGACAAGACAAACAAGAAGACCAGAAGACGGAAGACAAGAGACGCTACACAACCACAAAACACAAACGCAAACATTACAAAAAACAACACTGAAAACTAAAGCACTAACAGTGTGAACTATCAAAAGGAGTGAAATAAGTTGCTTCGCAAGGGTAAGCTTGCCCTACCCTGTAAACAGCACCCGTCACACAGTCAGTGAGGCAATTATGGTTTTGAAAGATCCGTTTGATAACTCATCGATTCATGTCATTTTCTAACCCGTAGACAAAACCAATTAAAATCCATTATGTTACTTCTCTAACCCTCAAACATCACCAATTTAAAAATTTGAAAAGCTTTGTAACTCTCTTTTCGAAATCATGTATACCAAGTACAGAATGAAACAAAGAGTGTCTGTAGAAACGCACTGTATCATACAAGTTTAACAAAATTTGAAGTTATGAATTGCCTACCTTATCAATATCACAAATGTCAATTTGATCGCAGTCGGACGGATGACGTACATCACTGCAACTATAACAAACAGTTCTGTTTATATCACCTGAAAAAAGTAACACTGGCTTAACATTATGCAATTCTATGAATTTTAATTTATCATTTATTTAAAGGATTAGAGAGTTGTCCATGAGTTGCGATGTTAATGTAACAGAACCAACGAATTCTTTTTAGAATGAAAAGAAACAAAGTATTGTTTGAAAATAAATAAATCGATGAGTTGGCTTATTAAATATCATCTTGGTGAGCCTTCACACTGGCAGCAATTTTTATCAAAATCTGAGGTTGTATTTAATTTTCTAGACAATACAGTGAGAAATGAACCCATGAGAAATTATTTACCCATAGGCACATTTTCAAACAAGAGTCTTGTGTAAGAGATGTGCAAACTTCCTTTCCTGCGACTTGATATTCTTTCCTTGTACTTCTCTAGAGTTTGAGTCTATATATCTTCAAAGCAATGAAAAATTCTTATGTATCAAAGGCCCTCTAATATACATTTTTCTACGAACACGTTTTTCTGTTGTTATATCTGCTGTGTATTTAAGTAATACTGTAATTCATGGGATTTTGAATATATACTAGTTTTATCCCGGGTTGGCCCTTTATGCAAAATATTTTACCCTGAGTGTATGCGAGGGGTAACATATCAGCAAAAAACGCCAATCCATGGTAAAATCAGTATATATTCAAGCTACCATAAATAATGACAAACAGCACTCCTACATGTAAGATCATGTAAGTAAAAGACTAATAACGGCCGTTCCGCTAATTCAACATACAACGACAAATACAAAAATAATAATAAAACGAAATTAACCAAATTTCAAATTTTTTTATATGGACATAACAACGCTCAATCATTCAAATGGATAATTATTGACGCATTTACTTATTCTAACTGCTTATTTACATGTGAATGATATTGGAACATTTATGCATATATATTACGACCACTAGTGAGGAAACAAAGTGCTCTATGTACGTCACATCAGATTAATAAATATTTATTAATATATATCTAAATTCACAGTAACTTGGGTATTCAGTCATTTAATATGATGCTTAATTGTGAAAAAAAACATACCTTTTTGGGAACATCCAAATCTATTGCAGTTGTCTGTATCACAACATTCTTGACAAATATGGACGTTTGAATCCTGACGTTTAACTTCAAATTCCCTTTTACCATACTGTGAAATAGCATTGCATACCTAGAACGAAAAAGTTATAAAACAAATTGAAAGTATAAGGAAAAAAATAATTAAAAAAATACCAAAAGGTACTTCGAATAAAACACAGTAAAACATCGTTCTTGTTCCTCTTGCCTTTTTTTAAGTGATTTGTCCGTTCAAAATAATCCAATAAAGTCAGTTGTAGGGTTCCCGAATAGTTCGTATTAAACAGAGCCGAATATTATCCCACTGGTTCATGAAATTTTAAACCATTAAGGTATGGATAAGTTGGATTATCAGTATTTTTTATGCAATGCCTTTCGGTTTTTTACATTGTAGCATGGGTCTGTGTTCATTAAAAAAAATGTGTTGGGACCTATATGTAACAAAGTGGATACCAGGGACCATCTACAATGCCTGACAATTACGGTCACATGCCACAATCTGACAATGGACATCACAGGAAAACACAAACAAGACAAAGAACAAACGTAAACAACGATAGGAACTCGGGACAGCCGGGCTTGGTACCGGCACTAGCAAAAGCCAGCGGTAGGGTTTATGGGTTCCCAAACCTCCCATTTATCTGTCCCGTTTTCCTTTAGCATATTAAACATACGAATAAAACCTAATACAGGTAGACTACTAACATTGAAAGGAGAGAAAATGACAATACGTAATTTTGAAAGATGGGTCAATAGGGTGCTCGCTCAAGGAGCCTAGTCTGTTGGTAAAACACTGTCACGCTACGGAAGAAAAATCAAATGGTCAAGAATCATCATATATTTCAGTAAACATCGGCAGTATCAGTGAGAGGCAAATATGTGTGTAAAATTTTCAGGTCACTAGATCTAAAAGCTAATTTTACGGATGCAAGCAGAGTATCTTGTCGATATCCCCTATTACGTTAAGCCCAGCTTTTCTGGATCTTTAATAAGTTTTGGCATTTTTTAACAACATTGCCGTAAAAACGAGGATTAGAAATGCCCATAGTAATAAGCTGTTTACTAGTAACGCCATATTTAGATACTTAATGTTCATATCTATAATAAAACTTCTTAAATGTATTCAACAACTTATGAAATCTGTAACCCTGTTGTAAAATTTTGGCTGTGATGGTAAGGTTACGTTCATTAAAATCTACAAGAGTAGAACAAAAGCCAACCGCGTGCCAATCGTGCTAGTTGAGAAATATACACCCCGTAGGATGGATCTAGAGAAATGTCGTCGTCAAGGAAAGGGAGATTGGTTTCATTGTAATCTTTCTTCAATTTCAGATCTACTGGGTAAATGATGTCTACATAACCTAAAAACTGGGGATTGTCAACAGTAAGGATATCGTCAATATACCTGCTGTTATCATTGAAAATAGAAATAAGTTTATCACTGTTTGGTATGGACCCGTTTTGAATTTTTTCATGAAGTCTCGTTCGTAACAGAATAGAAAAAGATCTACACACATTGTACCCAATTGGAATACCTCTATACCTCTTTTGGTCTTAGATTTGCTAACAATATAATGTTGTTGTTTAATTTCTGTTAACCAGTATATGCAATGCAAATTGAATTTGACGTCGACCATTTTCAGTACTACTTTTTACTTCAAACGGGGATTAAGTTATAGCACCAGCCTAACAAGGTTTTTAAACAGCTAATCAAATAATATGAAAAATGTCACAACTTACCCTATTAGTCGTACAGCCTAAGTCATAGAACACATGCCCCTGTGGTGTGATGTAGAAGTCGGTTGAACATTGCTAAGAAAAAAAGAAAAACAGTTTTCATTTGTATTGCGCACTGTAAAATCAAGATCAGCGACAGTTTCTAAGGTTTATGACACAATAACGAAGTAACTGTTAAAAAAACATCTTTTGCAGGAACTTATGTCTCCTAAATACAGCTCAAATCAAAATATTTCAGTGGTGGACAAAGCTATTTACGAGGAAAATACTCTTTATGTCTAAATACAATTTCCTTTAATGTAGATATTGCAAGTTTCAAAATTAAATAGGCTTTCAAGCCAGCACCCAAAAACTAACAACTGGGTTGCTGAAAACCTCCAGAGATTAAAAGAAGATACATGGCAATCAATTTCTCCATTCCCATGCATGGTTATAGCAAATAAGGTGAATAATGGCCACTCTATCGTGTATATGTGTCATGCTTAAGTTATTTAGATAATACTTTGTACCAGGCATAAATAAAGGGCTATGCAGAGAGCAGCATGATACGACCGCAGCATGCCGACTACTGAAATTTGAACAAGTGTAATTTAAAGCAAATGTGGACACAGTAAAAAGCTTGGTACAGTAATAAGTTGGACACAAAAAGCTCGATACAGTAATTAGCTGTACAAAAATAGGGAAAATAAAGCTTAAAGGAGTATCCATAAAACGGTTTTACCCTACCACTGGCTTTAACTAGTGCCGGTACCAAGTCCAGCTATTCCGAGTTCCTATCGTTATTTATGTTTGTCTCTTGTTTTCATTATTGTTTTTCTGGTGCAGTTTGCTTGTAAATTGTGGCATGTGATTGTAGTTCATGGCCATTGTAGGTGTTTGCTGTTATCCTGTTTTTTAATACAATGAGAATAATCCAAAGAAAAAATCCCATGAAAATGTGATGAAAATAAAGATTTCACATATTTTTTATAATTGCAATTTTGGCCCCTCTGACCCCTTATAGCTCGAAAACAATAAGAGCTATGCCAAATCCGTTGAATATTACCTATAGCTTACAATGAAAGAATTCAAGGAAAAAAATCCCATCAAAATCTGATGAAAAATAAAGATTTCATATATTTCCAATAATTGCAATTTTGGCCCCTTTGACCCCTTATAGTCCGGACACTGTAGGAGCTACGTCAAATCTGTTAACATACTACTGAAAGCCTACAATGTTACGAATCTAAAGAAAAAATCCCATTGAAATCAGATAAAAAATAAATATTTTAGGTAATCCGCATGTCTGCAATTTTGATGCCGTTGGGCCCCCATAGCTTGGAAAGGGAACAAGTTACAAAAATCTGGTGGTACAGCGTTATGTTACTTTTTCATACGGAATCCATTGCAAAAAACTCCACAAAAATCAAAATCGGACTAAAAATAAAAAAAATGAAATTTTTGAAATTCGCTCCCTTGGGCCCCATTTATCTCGGGAACGATACATGCCACGTAAAATCCGTTGCATATTCCAGATTTGAAATTTTCTAAGGGGTACACTGAAAGAAACTCCATCAAAATCCGATAAATAATAAAGATTCTACAGCCAAATATGTGAAAACACCCAATTCAACCCCTTTTGGCACCTTTTTCTGAAACAGGTGGGGCTAGTATTATGAAATTAAAACCCCGGCTTAAGCATGTGCCCAAGATAAAATCATGCTAAAATTTGATATTGATCCGCTCACTGGCACCAAAGTTATGCTGTCCTCAGACACGAAAGTACCCAATTTTACCCCCTTTGACCCCTTTTTCTCAAATGGGTGGGACCACAAACCCGAAATTTTAACCCGGGCTCAACCTTATGCCAAGAAAACTCATACTGAAGTGTGAAGATGATCCGTCAACTGAAAACAAAGTTATGCTGGCCACAGACGCCGACGCCGACGACTGCGCCATACCATAATACGACCGCTTCAATTTGATAGTTTGATAGAATATGTAGGCAAGTTTTGCTAATTTTATTAAAATTTATCAATGTATACAAAACGTGCTCAACATCATAGCTGAATTAATTTATGAATAGTAAATCCTGAAAAACTTAATAAATAAAGTTTTGATCTCGCGGCAATATGTAAATGCAATATTGCTGGATTTTATTCTAACCATGTCAAATTTTCACTGCATTACTAAAAACCCACCTCATGTTCAGCACAAGTGATTATTGTTTTGCAGTCATGTGGCTCTGGGATACCTTTGCAGCTCATGCATTGCACAGGACCTAGAAATTACGTTTTATTAATGACAAAATAAAAACTGATTGTGGTTTGTGACTTGGGATTGAAAATATCGAAAATGTAGGTGAGTCATGTGTCTATCTAATCTTTTTTTAATTCACTGCCGGATTATTATATTCATAAACTGTACATACATGTATATGTTTTACATGTTTTCAAGTGGAGTATATTCAGTGCCTTTAAAAAAATTGTATAAAAATATGACTAGCGGAATTCCTTAGAAGATCGTTGACCAACTTTATTTGGAAAGGCATTTTTTTCTTTGGTAGACGTTTCAGATTTGGTTACATTTGCGTTAATAATTGAACAATAATTGAACAATAATTGAACAAACTCAATCACCTGCGTTAATAATTGAACAACAATTGAACAATAATTGAACAAACTCAATCACCTGAGGGAAACAGTTCGCAACAATTTCATTTTAAATATTCTGCGATATTTTTTTTGGTCAAATTTGATATAAAATATATTGCAAGTATGAAAGTTTGTCTACAGGAATACATGTAACAATAGTTTGAAGATAAGGGTAAAAATAACAATCTTTTAAAACTTTGCATTGAACTATTACTTTGACTTTCGTTACAAAACACATTTACAGGAATTGTGATTTTCGACTATTGTAAGTGTGTCCTGTTATCCTAACATTTTTAATTAGTTTTGTTTCCTCAATATTGTCAGGCCTCTGAATCGGCTTTCAGAGGCTCCGTCTACGAAACTGACCCAAAGCATTTCTAGGTTGAGGATTGGGGAAAGATTTTCCGATGAATTGTGGTCATGTCGCAATACAGAGAGCCTGTACCATAGTAGGCAAACTTTAAAAGTGAGAACCGAACCGAATCGGTCAAAAGAACGAACAATCCAAGGACAATAGCAACATCAGAAAGGCTAAGAAACAAGGGCACCACATGAGTACGGGACAAAAAAAAAAAAAAAAAAAAAAAAAAAAAAAAAAAAAAAAAACACATACAGTTGAACAACAGGGACCCAGTAAAAACTATGGGTGAGATCAGGTTACAAGTAGAATAAGCATCTTGTGGAAACGCCAAGCAAATTTCATGAAGTATAAAAATCCCTTCCTTTTACTTTGTATAGCAGCCTATGGAGGTCGTACAAAAGGCTAAATGCCTGCCCTTACCAATATTTCCCTTTTCAAATGGCAATCAAAGGTTGTTGTTACAGTTTCACGACTTGTACTTTTATTTTAAAGAATCGAATAAATTGTTTTTGAACCTAATATCACTGTTATATTGCCCATTGTCAATCAATTATCAATATGATGTGCCTTTGGTACCTTTTTCCCAAAAACAAAGTATTTGGCTAATATAAGTCAAAACGGAAAAACGCAAAGTATATCATTTATCAAAAATAAATACACCAATGCATCTTAACCTCTTATTTTAAGATTGGTAATGTTCATTTTTTTTTATAAATATAGTACATTTATAGAATGTATGTTAGGTTGTTAAAATTTTTGATAAGAAATAAAAGTTCTATTAAAAAGTAGTTGAAGAAATTTTGTTTACTTAAGGATGGTCACTCCTCAGGTTTTTGAAAATGCCTCCGATCTTTAGAACTCTCTTACTTTATCCACCAGGATACATAAGAAAATTTTGTACACTGACACCGAATTTTCTTTTTAAAATATGATTGCATACATCTTTAAAAGGCTGGTGACAAAACTTGATGAAATTTATAATATCCCTTCATTGCACTTGAAAGGTTTATTGCCTTAATGCAAAGCGAATGAAAAGTCTAGAGAACTTCGGTTTCCCGCCAAAACTTCAGAAGCTTAAATCTCAAAATCGGGCACACTGACCTATCAATATTTTTCGCTTAAAATGATATATGATTGATGTACTAATAAATAAAAGTAATAATTTTAAAACCTTGATATAATAAATGTGAGGAGTGACCACCCTTAAAACGTTTAATGCAAGATCGATAAAAAAGCTAGAACCTATACACATAGTTTCAATTTACACATTACCCTTTGTTGTTGTTGTTGGTTGGGTTGTCGGTGTGGTACTAGCTATAGCAACTGTAAAATATAAATGTAACACTGTTCATCTGAGCTTCATACATTTTGTATACTTGATATTATCAATTAAGAGCTTGCTACATGTTTTGAGGTTCCTCACTGTGTTGTAGACCGTACAGTGACCCTAGATGTTTTGTTTTGTGTCGTCTTATCCTTAAGATGGAATATTGTCTTCTTGACATTTACTCCAATTCCTTTCTTATTCATAATCTTTAAGTGGGAATAAAAATGTACATTTCACAAAATATTTGCCATGTCGAGTTTATAGTGACTGAGAAAAGGGCCAATATACACTATCACTTTTCGTATGTTTTTTATACGATAGCTAGGGAAACGGGAGAGATAAAGGGAGATTTTTATATCCATAAACCGGTTTAACCCTACCGCTGGCTTTTGCTAGTGCCGGTACCAAGTCAGGCTGTCCCGACTTCCTATCCTTGTCTATATTTGTCTTTTAACTTGTTCGTGTTTACCTGTATAGTTCTCTGGCAGATTGTGGCATGTAATTATAATTTTCAGCCATTGTAGGCGTTTCCTGTTATTCTTTTTTTTTATAGGAGACCATCTCATGACGATCTTCCTTTTTGTTGTTGGGTTGCTACAGGACACTAACGCAATTGAAGGGGAGATTTACGCACCATAAAACCATTTGACACATCATTTCTTTTGATTTAACTGCGACAAGACAGGACCATTGCAGTCTACAATTTTTCGGTGAATTTCTCCCTGCTTTGCCTTTTGGACTTTGGCTTTTGACTGTTTTACCTCCATTCTTAAAACTGTAAGTTTAATTCACTTTTGAATACCGTTTTCATTTTTGAATTTTTGTCGATGTCTCATAAGCAATGAAGGGATATGGAGTGCATGCATGTGTTTGTTTTTCTGTTTTATCGTTTTCCCAATATCTCTGAACTATTACTGCCTTTTCTTCCTTCTGTATTATACCGTTGCAGTGTCATTTTGGCTTTTGATTTACAATGGTAGAAAAAGTGAGCAGCCAAAGAGATATTACTAGGCTAGTCAGCCTCTTACTACTAACATAGAGCAAATGTCTACATTAAAAAGCTTGCTAAAATGTCAAAAGTATTCATTTTGGTTCCATACTATGAATGAAACTAGAATCCAGAAGCGAAAATTATAGCATTCACCAAATATAAGTACATCAACGCATTTGAACCTCTTATTTTGAGATTGTAATAGTGTATTTTTTAAAAACGTAGATCGCATCCATACATTTGTATCATGTCAGCAACAATTCTCAGTTTTAAGAAAAATAAAGCTTGAAAAACTTCGTTCATTTGATATATATTTCATAAAAGTTCTAAGATCTTTACAAATATATTATCATCTTATGGAATACCTTTGGTTGTTGTTGGTTGAGTTGTTTGCGTGGTACTAACAACTGTAATATATATAAATGTTACATGTAAGTTAAATATACTTCCAATTATAAGAATCTAAGTCTAGTGAAAATGCAAGATCGTAAAATCATACCGGAAAATATCTAAGATTTCTAAATCCGCTGGTTTCAATAGGGTTTTGTTATTTTCTTATATCTATAAGCATTTTTTTAACTTTACACCGTAATTGACATATGTCAATTCAAAGAGCCGAAATGATGTAAGAATACATCGGCAAACGAATTCCGGAGCAAGGGTGTGGCGCGGTCATATTTCGCCCTGAAAGGTACACAAAGCATGACAGTATAGATTGGAACCCAAATAACAAACAAAACAAAATGGAGATGAACCCAACAGCCTTATATCAGCTGTTTTCAAAGGTTGAGCATGATCTGCCATACGTATGGCGCCCCTTGAATTAAACTGAAAGTCGAGTGAACACTCAAATTATCTGTGGTAATCCTTTGGATACCTTTGAAAATATCTTATTTCTCTCTTACAAGCTTGTCGATGATCGTTAAATTCTATATAAACAATTACAACAGCGACTGAACATAATCTTAGCAAAGCTCTATTGACAAAATCGGTTTGTTCTTTAGATGCACAAAAATAAAGCATTCGTACTTCCTGTACAATGTAAATTTCGTGTAAGAATATTTCTTCTTAAAACTTAACCTGAAATTCAGGAGGTGATAGCGAATTTACTCCCCAAAGAGTAGCTGAGTCAAAGATATATCGCGAGTTTGTTACTTTTGGGCCATAAGAAATTCTATGGCTGTCACTATAGCATCATTTAAAGATATGACGTGTTCTTGCCTCAAATAATAATTTCCATTGTAGGCCAGATTTCACGTCTCAGTAGATTTTCACTTGATTGACTCGATCACCTATGGGATGATGGGTGCCGTATACTGAGAAGGACGTGATTACTGTTCAAAGCTTCTCATGATGATCTTTCTTTTACTGTTGAGTTGTTACGGGACACTACCGCAATGGAAAGGGAGGTTTGGCGCGCCATTAAACCTGTGTAATAATCCAATTCTTTTGAATTGAGTGTACAAAGTCAGGACCATTACGGTCTACAATTTTCTGGTAAATTTCAAAATTCTTTGCCTTGTTTTGCCTATTGGACTTTTGCTGTTGACAGTTCGGTTAAGCAATTTAATTTATTTTAACCCCCCCCCCCCCCNCCCCAGCTCATTTTACACACTGTAAATTTTAATTCACCTTTGAATGTTATTTTTGTCGGTGTCTCATGTGTTTTTATCGTGATCTCAATATCTCTGAACTATGATTGGTGTAAATCAGTTGTCTTTTGTTACTTCTGTTCAACTGCCGCAGCGTCGTTTCTGCTTGTTTACAATAGTAAAAAAAGTAGGCATCCCAAGAAATATAAAAAGGCTATGGTCAGCATCTTACCTGTACGTACATGAGACAAATGTCTACATTGGAAATGTAGATTATAACGTACAAATTATTCACTTTGGTTGAATGAAACTAAATAAAGTCAGAAAAGCGGAAAGTATAGCATTTACCGACAATAAGTACAACAATGCATCTGAACCTATTATGTTGAGATGGTGCCAGTGTTACAGTTTTAAAAAGGGATATCTTATCTATATGATGCAGCAATTCTTAGTTCTTAGAAAAGCAAGATTGAAGAAACTTCGTTGAGTTGAAATGTTTTACTAAAGAACTTGGATCTAAACAAACATTATCAACTTACCTATGGAGGGTGTTAGTAGAGTTGTTGGCGTGGTACTAACAACTGTAATATACAGTTAATATTACTATTAATTTACTTCCGATTAAAGAATCTACAAGAATCTTTAGTGAAAGTGCAAGATCGTGAATTAATACCCGAGGTTTTAAACAAGGTTTAGTTACTATTCTCGTATCTTTAACCACAATTTTCAACCTTAGACCTTACTTGACATCCAAAGGGACATCAATGACGTTAGTCATATTTCGTCTTGTATCGGGGAGTACCTCTAAAAAGTACACAAAGTATGACAGTATAAATAGCAACCCAATTAACAAACAGAGCAAACTGGACACTAGCCCAACAGAATTATATCACTTGCAGTGTAAGCAATCTCTTAAATCCAAGCTACCGTCAGTTGCTATCAAAAGCTAAGTACAATTTGACATACGTATAATATCCTTTATACCAAATAGAAAGTCGAATGAAAATTCTCTGTATTAACTTTTTTGTTAGCTCTAATATCTTACTATTGAGCATTCATAAGCTTGCCGAAGAATGTTAAATTATTATAAGAATAAAAGTAATTTTGGAGGAGTTTATCGTTGTGTAAACGCGACCGACTTGCACACGAATGAATAATGTCCGAAGGACTTTATGTAAAGTTTGTGAGTGAAAGGCTGCATCTAAACATCCATAACCTCTTCCAAAATTACTTTTATTTCTTATAATTCCAATACTTTGGGTTTAAAATCCACTAGTCAGTACTTCGATGCTGACCAAAAAGCCGATTCTATTTGGAACCTTACAGTTTCAAATTTTTTGTAAATTACATTGAAAACTAAGGAGTATCTCCCTCATGCAAAGCTCTGTCCTTAGCTGATTTTGGCATTGCATTTAGATCTAATTAGTTATTTGTTCTCTCTCAGTTTTTAACATCTTTGAGTTTATGGTCTTCCAAACGTTTAGATTTTATCTGCACTGAAGAGACATAAGTTGTCGAAATGCGCATATGCAGAAAATAAATTCACAATAATTTCGGTATTTAGTTACTAGTATTTGTTACCACTGGGTCGATGCCTCTGCTGGTGGACTGTTAGTCCCCGAGGATATTCACCAGCCCAGTAGTTAGTACTTCGATGCTTACCTGAGAGCCGATACTATTTGGAACCTTACAGTTTCAAAATTTTTGTAAATTCTATTGAAAACTAAGGAGTATCTCCCTCGTGCAAAGCTCTGTCCTTAGCTGATTTTGGCATTACATTTAGATCTAATTGGTTATTTGTTCTCTCTCAGTTTTTAACATCTTTGAGTTTATGGTCTTCCAAACGTTTAGATTTTATCTGCACTGAAGAGACATAAGTTGTCGAAATGCCCATATGCAGAAAATAAATTCACAATAATTTCGGTATTTAGTTATTTGAACTAAAGACAATGTTGTTGCTGAATTTGACGTCACCATACACTGCACTATTTTTGCTCGGAGCATATTAATGATCAAGGAGCGTTTATCGAGAAAAAACGTTTTAGTTGTTCATGACGTTGACCAATGAAATTGGACGTTGCAATAGCAATTGGAATTATTCTGTGATAACAATTATAACAGTGACTAAACATATCATTGGCAAAGACGTTTCACTCTATTGACACAATCGGTTTGCTCTTTACATGCACAATAGAGCGTAGGTACATGTACACTGTAGAGTCCAGCTGCAAAAAATGTTAGAATATTTCTTCTCAAAAGTAAAACTCATAATGCTGACGTCAAAATACGGAAAAATACACAAAAATTGAAATCTATAGACGAATTCACGAACCTATTGTTGTTGTTGGTTGAGCAGTGGGTGTTGTCACTGTAATGAATATTGTATATGATATAAGAATTAAAAGATAAAAAGAAATATTTACACTTTTGATCAAATATATAATAGGTAAACAATCTAGCATCCTTAGACGCATAAGTAAACACAGAAGAAACTCTTGAATCCTTTACGGAAAAATATATTTTTAATACAATGCATGACATGACAAATGAAATAAAAGGGACAACAGGAAACACCTACAATGGCTGAAAATTGTAATTACATGCCACAATCTGCTAGGGAAGCTTGTTCTAAATATGCAAAATATATAAGTATGCAAAAAATACAAAACTTGTTAAAATGTACAAACCGTTTACTTTTATTCTATATCATTAACACCTAAATCAACCAGATTAGCGGAAGGTATTTTCATTACCACAAAAAGAATATCAATGGATCTGAACCTCTTGTGTTGACCTTCTTCTTATGAAGAAGTAAAGTATGTTTAAAACATATGTAACACTTATTTGTTCAAATTGTGGTTCAAAAAGAAAAGACGTGGAAGAAATTTTGGTCACAATTTTCGGTCGACAAACTTTGAATCTGTACAAATATTATCAATTTACAGAATACCTTTTGTGGTTGTTGGTTGAGTCGTCGCTGTGGTACTAACAACTGTAATGGATGAATGTTAATTTAAAGCTATATATACTTGAAATTAACATATCTTTAAGAAAGGAATAAAAAAAACACCCTTAAGCATACATTTTGTTTCATTGAAAGGCATTATCATACTAATTTACAACATACCGAAGTAATGCTTGAAAACAATTTATTTTTTAAAATAGGGAACATTTATTATTTCCAAGATATCATCATTATTAAGCTGGTTGGGATACTCTGAAACAAATAATATATATAAACAATAAATGGTCTAGTACTCGAACAATCTGGTAGAAACCACCTTTAAACGGAACCCTGCTGGTTTTTTATTTTGAATTAACTCAAAGGTAAAAAAAACACCCTTTTTCAACAAACAAGCATTGACTGTTATTTTCTAACAAGCTCTTAATATCAAAATGTATGAGTTTATGTTTGTTCACAAAATAAATTAATTTGACGTAATAAATATTAGAAATCAAGCAACAACTTTGAAAAACCATCATGTCATGTATTTTCATCAATACTTGTATACAATAAGGTTTATATCTATATAAACGAACTCAACATTGTGAAATGCCAGTGGATGTTAATAGTTTACCAAAAAGCCGAAAGACAATATCGAAAACCAAAGGTAAACAACAAAACAATAAGAGAGAACCAATATAACAAACAAAACAAACAATTGGACACCAATCCCATAGGACTATATAACTGGTAGAATCAGCAATCACATAAATCTAAGCTATCTTCAGCTGCTCTCCAAGTTTGAAGCATGATTTGCTTTAACCTAGGCACCCCTAATAATTCAAATGAAATATCGAATTATGATACTCATGTATAAATTATTACTGAGTCGAATACTCTGTGTGTTTAGCTTTTGTAAGCTCTGCATTTACTAAAATTTATCTTCATCTTCTTATTTGTCATTTCTTAAAAATAAGTTTTATAAAGATTTACCAAAGCTTCCCAAACTCTTTATTAACAATTATACCAGTGACAACACACCACATTTTAGACATTTATATCACTGCATTGACAAAATTCGTAGTCTCTTTATATGTATAAAAATAGATCATTTGTACTATATATGTACAATGTAGATTCCATATGCAAAATATGTGTGTAATATTTTTCAAAATATGAATTTACTTTGCATTCCGGACGTCAAAATACGAACACATATACTGAAATCGAAATTTAAAGACAAATTCACAAACCTTTTGTAGTTGTTGATTGAATAGTCGAAGTTGTCTCTGTAATAAATATATGAGATATAAAATTTGAGCCCAGTTTCAGTACAATTGAAGAAAAAGTCATGTATTTAATTTAAAAAAAAATACACTTTTAAAAGCGTCTATTGGAATTCACACACATGCACAGAAAAAGAATTTTAACGTTGAAAAGTATTTTAAGTTGTTAATATAAATGCCACAAAAATGTTGATCAAATTGATCAAATTGATCAAACATGCTTACCCTTCCGGGGCACCTGATGTCACTCTTGTTTATTGAGAGTTCACACTGTTAGTGCTTTAGTTTTTTGTGTTGTATATGTAACGTTCGAGTGTTTTGTAGGCATGTGGTGTCTTTGGTCTTCCGTCTTTTGGTGTTCTTGCTTTTGCCTTGTCTCTGGACTTTTGATTTGTGTAATCTTGTGCTTTGTTCCTTCGGTATTCTACTGCCGTTGTATTGATTAACGTTGTTTTTTTTTTCAGATTTATTAGTTCAACAATGGCAAATACAATGTAGCACATATTTATATTGAAAATACAATAAATACTGATTTAAACAGATATAACATGGTTACAAGAGTCTGTTTATCAGGTGTCCCCCCCACGTGTTTGAAAATTGTTCTTGAAGAGACAGAAGTTGTTGAAAATAACCATCTTGAGTTTTCTCAGTGGTATTATTCCGCCATTTTTGTCTAAGACTTGTTCATTTAGGTTTAATTCATTAAGAAATTTAACAAAAGTTATTTAAAATGCAAAGAAAGTTCCAAAGTATTTAAAATTTGTATTCCTTATCACTTTTACAACATTTTATTTACAAAACGGTGTACTAAAACACATGTGCTTTAAATCTTTTGCAAGTCGTACAGAACACGGAAATTATGCAAGGGAGAAAATTTGATAAAATAATTTTATATAGATAAATGTATCACTACAAAAATTAACATCTCGCAATTTATCTCCCTTATTTCAACAGTGACCCTTAATTTGTATTTTTTTTATATGTAAACTATATAATGATTTCAAAACACATGCAAAGTATGAACAAAAATCTATAAAAGATTCTATAAGCTATCGTCTCAAATAATCATTTTTCCTATCATTTCTGTCTAAAATCCTTCAATTTTCACTTCCAGTTTTCGTGTTTAAATGCACAGTGACCTCCAATTTTTATTTTATATTTTTAACAATAGCATAATTATGTTTCTACACAGAAAATTTCACAAATTCTATAATAGGAACCTGCAAACACTTTAAGGCTAAATTTACAGCAACTTTGGTATGCGTGGAATATTTGTTTGTTCTGGGCAAATGATCCTTAGACGAATCTACATCTCCGCCAAACACTAGCTCGTCCATGGTGATCATTTACAAAGTTATACTGATGCATTACTCAAAGATTATCTTTATTTATTCCTGACTATAATCTATACATAGCAGGCGACGCTTATCCTCTAACACCTTAAAAACATTTATAAACAATTGACTACCATAGAAAGTAATATCTAGAAAAACTATCAAGTAACCTGTGTTCATTCGATTGGTCACCTCGTAGACTTTATATACATAGAAAGTGTACTAACACTCGTAAGATTTGGTTCAGAAACAACGGCAGTACAATACCGAAGGAACAAAGGGGTGAAATTCACAAAAATCAAAGTCCAAAGACAGGGCAAAAACGAGAACACAGAAAACAATGACGTTAGACACAAAAACAATGACGCCAGACAGACACAATTAGTTATTAGATTCATTCTATTTTATTGATTGTTTTTGTGTTTTGTTTTTGTTTTTCGTTGTTTTTTTCTTTTTTTTCTGCTATCAGACGATAACAGAATCTCCATGACACTGCCTTAAAAAATCCGAGAATGTAAAAGCCAATACAAACTTACTCATATCTTTGAATTTCTCTGTAATAAAAAAATGCAACAAATATAGGCCTTCAATAACTTTGGGTTTTTTAATATAATTTCCAACATGTGTAAGTTCTAAACTGCTCGCATGCAATTAAGCATGTTCTTGGTGGCTGTGGTAATGATTTTTCAATGGGTTTTTAAAGATTGAATTGGATTGTTATCTTTCATTCACTATTATTTTTTTTTTATAATTTTTATTCATTTATTTATTTTATCATAATTTTTTTATGTTAAAGCCTTGTTTCACTGTTTGGTTTTTACCATGTATTTGTAGAGACTTTAATTGTCTCCTGTGTAATTACTCCATACTTTCTCATGGTTTATCAAAGATATTCATGTTGATTATCCCTGCACTTTTCTGAAGAAAATGCAGGGATATTGTTTTTGTCCCGTCCGTCCATCCGTCCGTCTGTCTGTCGGTCCGTCTGTCCATTAGATGGACCTTGTCAGTAGAACTCCTCGCTCAGTTTTGGATTTAGTGTTTTAATTGTGTTATAGAAATGTTGCATATATGCTGCAGATGCACAATAAGCTTTCGGATTTTTTATATTAGTCTTGGTGCAAACAAGAGGCCCCAAGTTGTCTATTATATATGTGTGAGCTTGTCAGTAGTACTACATTTTTGGATTTAGTGTTTTAATTTTGTTATAGCATTGTTGCATATATGCTGCAGATGCGCAATAAGCTTTCAGATTTTTTATATTGGTCTTGGTGCAAACAAGAGGCCCCAAGATGTCTATTTTGACAACTATGAGCTTGTCAGTGGAACTCCTCCTTCATTTTTGGATTTAGTGTTTTAATTTTGTTATAGCGTTGTTGCATATATGCTGCAGATGCGCCATAAGCATTCCGATTTTTGATATTGGTCTTGGTGCCAACAAGAGGCCCCAAGATGTCTATTTTGACAACTATGAGCTTGTCAGTTGAACTCCTCCTTCATTTTTGGATTTATGCATTTAATTTTATTGTAGAATTGTTGCATATAGTCTGCAGATGTGCAATTAAGTTTCGGAATTATGATTCCGGTTCCAACTTTGGTAAATTTCCTGAAAATGTTAAAGACTCATAATTTTTCCACTTTTAGCATTTGCTTTCATTTTTTGAGAAGAGTTTGGAAAAAATAAAACTTTGAATACTTAGAACTCTGAAATATGATTCCAATTTTGGTAAAAATCCTGAAAGTCTCTAAGACCACTTAATTTTTTGGAATTCTACCTAGCAACCATACATGTAGTAATTTGTTTCAATTAGGACTAACTTTTTCACCAATTTATTTCAAAAATATTTGATTCCAATTTTGGTAAATTTCCTAAAAGTCTCATAGACCACTTATTTTTTTGGAATTCTACCTAGAAACCATACTGTTAGGATTTGTTTTTATTAGGGCAATCATTTTCACCAATTGGATATACAAAATAATTGATTCCAAATTTGTAAATTTCCTGAAAGTGTCAAAGACCACTTTTTTTGGAATTCTACCCAGCAACAATATTGTTAGGATTTGTTTCGATTAGGGCATTCATTTTCACCAATTTGATTTCCAAAATAATCGATTCCAAATTTGGTAAATTTCATGAAAGTATCAAAGACCACTCATTTTTGGAAATTCTACCTAGCAACCGTATATTCTTGTATTCTTTTAGTAAAAATAGTGACTATCAATAATTTGATTTTAAAAATGTTGGAAGAAAATTACTCCAAGGGTCTATTACTACTGTTTTCTGTGTCAAACAGGTGAGTGCGGGGATGGCCATCTTTTCTGATGGCACCACTTCTAGTTTTGACTTGTTTTATATCATAACAAAACGAATGGTTTGAAATCTGTAATTATTGATAAACTTGTATAAAGGTATGCAATTTGTGGTTAATTTGGATAAAGGGTACATCAATTATCCCCCATTCTGAATTAAATTTAAGCTGCTGCATGTATGAACAAGTATGTTGCAGAAAAAGAATCAAATGTGCCCCCCCCCCAAAAAAAACAAACAAACAAAAAAACACACACACACAAAGCAGTGCTTCGGCGTTGCATCGCTTTGTGACGGATTCTAACCCTTTCTTCAAATATTTGATGCTCCTGCTTGTTAGGGTTCAAACTGTTAGTTCCTTATTTTTAGTGGCGTTTGTATTATGTTCTGTTTGTTTTGTAATCGCCGTTACTAGTGTTTCTCTGTGTGTGTTCCTTGTATTGCAAAACATTCTGGATTTATAAGTTTTTGTTGATTGTTTTGGTATTCATTCATCAACCTCGTTACAGGTAATATCCTCCTATCAGTTTTTAAACGTTTTATCAGTTTCTCTCTCAGTTTTTAAACGTTTTTGAGTCTATGGTCTTCCAAACATTTAGATTTTATCTGCACTGATGAGACATAATTTGTCGAAATGCGCATATGCAGAAAGTAAATTCACAGTGACTTCGGTATTTAGTTATTGTTCTTGTCCTTTTGTTATGATCGTGCATTAATATTTTGTTATTTATATTCATTATTGCATCATGACTAATTATAGTTAATTCCTCTCCTGAACGTTCTTTTAATATACAGAATATTCATATCATGTATGATATACACTTACCACATCTAATTTCACGTAATGGTAGATGTAAGTCTTTGTTATCGTTTACAGTCTTGACATGGTTGGTACTTGATGCAATAACTTTCAATTCATCCATTGATATTTGATTTCCAACTCCTATAGCAAACACTTCAATGTTTGTCTCATTATGAAGTTTAACAGCTTCTTTTGTGGGATTATATTCAGCAGGCCGAGACATTCCATCAGTAATAACAATAAGAAAGCTTGGAACACCTGATCTTTTCCCGGCTTCTGTTGTAAAGCTATGTTCACGAACAAACTTTAACGCTGTCGATGTATGGGTTCCATCAGAGTGATATGATATATTCATAACTCTTTCTTCCAATCTATTTATATTTTTGAATGTTTTCAAGTCGAATTCTTTTGTTGGAGACCCAGAAAACGTGACAACACCAATTTGTACATTTTGAGGACCAATCACATAATGTGTTGCAAAATGTGCGACAAATTCCAATTCCTTGCGAAAAGATTTCCTTCCAACACTTAAACTTCTGTCCAGGAGAAATACGACATCGGCTGGATCAGAAACGCATCCTGGTGATTAAGATATAATTCAAATTATTTTACATGATATCACGCAATCTACAAAACGCAGCAAAAATGTGTAACAAATATGAAAAATAAAAATTTACTTTTTGTTGTCCCTGATTATCGCCACAACCAAAATTGTCTTTCTAAGTTTCTGACTTTTTATGTGGTTTAAAATAGCTGCATAACTCTTTATGCAGCTACCACTTTTCCTCTGTTGCTACAAATTCAACTGAATGGATATACATGCACTTAATAAAAAACAAAACATGAATTTAGTTTCTGCATATGGCCATTTCGACAACTTATGTCTCTTCAGTGCAGATCAAATCAAATATCCATAATATCCGAAATATGTGTTAAAACTGAACAAGAGCCAATAACAAAAAGGATCTTAATAAAAAAAAGCCAAAATCTGATAAGGACAGGGAGATACTCCCTACTTTTAAACCAAATTTTCCTAAATTGAGATATTTCAAGTTTCCAACTGAAATCGGTTTCCAGGCCAGCACCAAAGTATGTAGAAAAATGTTTTATAAATAACTCAATACCGACGTTACTGTGAATTTTGATTCTGCATATGCGCATTTTGACAACTTATGTCTCTTCAGTGCAGATAAACTTTAAACGTTTGGAAGACCATAAAGTCAAAGCTGTTTAAAAACTGATAGAGAACATGATCTAAATAGAAAGCCAAAATCAGCCAAGGACAGCTTTGCATGAGGGAGATACTCTTAGTTTCAACAAAATTTACAAAAATTAAATATTGCAAGGTTCCAAATAGAATCGGCTTTCGGGTCAGCACCGAAGCACTGACGTCTGAGCTGATGAATACCCTCGGGGACTAACAGTCTACCAACAGAGGCATCGACGCAGTGGTAACAAATAACTAAGTACCGAAGTTAATGTGAATTTTGATTCTGCATATGTACACATATTTCTCTTTTATCATATGAACAATTTGAAGCTATTTTCTATTTGACTTTTTCGACGATCTCTTATCATTGCAGATGTAAGTATCAAATTTGAAATCGAAAGCTCATGGAGATTAAAAGGGAAGAGATAGATCTGAGAACGGACATTCTCAGCTTAATTAACTTACCATAGAATTCATATTTTTCATAGATTCATGGTTTTGACTTTTGGTTCAAACTTTGTGCAGATATTAATGATACATTCCAGTGCTAGCGTAAAAGTAAGTGCCACCATTAGTTTAGATTGTAACGTATGTAATATAATAGATTTATAATACAAAAATAGTCAACTGTGTTAAACAGTACCTGTTTGCGATTGTGAATCAAGCAGGAAACTGGATTCTATCAGCAATGTTAAGACGAAGATTCTGAAGTATATAAAATGATAAAATTAACTTAAGTCCTTGTCATAAAATTTTAGTTTCTTGATATTTGGTTTATTGGATGTGGTTTGTTTCCATTGATTTATTCACTTTTTTACCTTTCTTGGCCATTTAGGGCTTGCTTTATGGTGCGAGGTTCCTCACTGCGTTAAAGACCGTACGGTGACCCCTATATGCTTTGTTTTAGGATATGGGATGTTGTCTCCTTGACATTTACCCCCATTTCCTTTCTTTTTTTTATATTTGCTAATTAGATACACATCAAAAATGATTTCTTGGAGCAAGTTTTGAGTTAGCAAAAGATTTCTGGATTTTGAAATAATTATATATCTTGTACCCCATACATGTAACTCAAACATTTACCATATAGACGGGATCATCAGATGTTCAAAGTGTAGTGACCACATGTTTGTTAGAAATTAAATAACAAAATCCGAAGTTATTGTAATTTAGTTTTTCCATATTGCAATTTTTACAACTTCTGCAGTGAGTCATACTTTGAGCCATAAAAGGATTTAAATCTTTTTTTATTGTTTAATTTATCTGAAAATGTTTTTTCTGAGAACGCTTACCAAGCATTTGCAATTGAATGAGTTGGTGAGTGTCGTGTGATTTTTGTGTTAAGATAAAAATAAAGATAAGATTTTTTTTTTTTTGATTCGGCATAAAATTTGAATACAATGTACAAACAAAATCTCCGGAGAGCTTCTTACCAAATACCGTGTTTAGCTGTTATCCAATTTTCCAGCCGGATTTCACAGCTGCAGTAATT
Organism: Modiolus philippinarum; assembly: GCA_002080025.1. Classification (NCBI taxonomy): domain Eukaryota; kingdom Metazoa; phylum Mollusca; class Bivalvia; order Mytilida; family Modiolidae; genus Modiolus; species Modiolus philippinarum. The sequence continues at coordinate 29,585 of MJUU01068535.1, read as the reverse complement.
TAAAGAGGAACATGTACAAATGTATGGTAGTTGGAACCGATTATTGTTAGGATTGAATCTTTTGTTTTGTTAATACATTGCCTCTCAATTTTCCTCGCGAAATAGCTCCCCTCTAAATTATTTATACCACATTTACACTTTCTTAGTCATAATCAGGAATCAAATAATCTGAAAATTTCAACATGCATTAAATTAAAACTAGAAATGACCATTTAATAATTATGATATATTTGTTAGCTAAAGACGAAGTCAACATAAACGTAGTCTTTAACAGATGATTCAATGTCAAATTCACATAACTGCTGCTTCTCCTGAGATGCGGCCTAAACTTTGATCAAACTTACTGTTTGGATCATTAAGTTTGTGGTTATCTCGAAAATGGCACTGTGCTAGTATGAGGCTACTGTCTGTGTGCTGACAAACGTTTTAACGACTCACGATTACGTGAATGAACAACAAATACCAAAAACCGATCCGCGATTCCGACATGGTAACCATTTGCAATTATGACAATTTATTCATGTTTCTTGAAGAAAGAAGAAGTTTTCCTGATGTTTTGATGCTTTAGTTCTTCAGTCCTAATAGTTTTCTCAAAATTAGTATCTATAATTAACAGTAACTTCGGTATTTTGTTATTTATTTGGATAATTAAAGATAAAGTCATGCAGTGCATTTAAACGAGCACGTAGTGTGCAAAATTTCATTTATCTTGTGCTGAGGAATGGGCGAGTCTATTTTCTCACAGCATTATAATTAGTAGTATATAGGATACTGTTGATAGAGTTATGTGTATCAGTTTTATCAAATTGTTTTATAATCGTTTTGTTGACATATCAACTTTGAATTTTTTTGTCAATAAATACTTTTATCACACGGATTGTAATACTTATCGTAAAGCAATTAGCGATCTGGATAAGGTACATGTAGAAAGTAAATTCAAAGCGTTCTCAGTTTTTCTCAGTTTTCTTAAACACATAAATCGGTTCCCACGCTATGTATGTTTTATACAAGTGTCTACAATCTATTTATAATGAAAGTATAGGGTTTACAGTTTCTATCGACAATTCTTTGCACACATGAGATACTATTTCAAGGCAGATACATTAACCATGTTACAGTGTATGTAATATTTACCCTAGAAAAATATATTGATATTTAGAACTCCTGTTCAAAATTATAGACAATGTTTTTATCAAATGCTGAAAAGCGTTAGGCTTTTACTGAAAAATTTGTACTTGTTTGAACAGTTGTATTAAGCACTGTTTCATTCTTTGAATAAATTATGTTTATGCTCCAAGTCAGCAAAACGTTTCATCATTATAGATAGAGAGTTATAAGTTTTAAACATGATGTCAAATATTCCTTACAAGCTAGCAATAACTAAAAGGTAACACACTACTCATCGAAATCCCTACAAAGGAACTATATGTATAACTATATCAATAAATAAGATGATCTATTTCAATCTTAATAATGAAATATATATTGAACAAGGATTCCGTATTAGCATTACATATGAAAAAGAAAGGAAATGGGGTAAATGTCAAGGAGACAACTACCCATCTCCAGGTTTGAACGACCCTAAACATCTAGGGGTCACCGTACGGTCTTTAACACAGTGAGGAACCTAACACCATTGAACAAGCCCTAAATGGTCCCAAAATAATCAAAAGGGATCAATCGATGGAAACAAACCACATCCAATAACCTGAATAAATAAAAAATGTGACCTTGTTCTTATCTATAGTGTTTGGAACAAATGTTTACTTCATATTCGGTTTGATGTTTGTCTAGCTAGCTTTTTTTCAATACAAGTTTAACTCTTCTATGGTAAATCTTAACAACACAATAGATAGAAACGTTAAATGCAAATGAAGTCCCCTTTTCTGCTGACATAAAAGTGTAAATAGATCCGACAAATGCCGAAACTCTTTAATTTCCAAGTTTTCGCATTAACCAATTCCTGATTGTACAAGACAAACCTTTGACGGAGCACACAGATGGACAAGGGCAAGCATTGAGTTGCAGGCCTGAGTAAGCTTATTAAACTTACAGTCTGTAGAATATGTCCATTTGTTCCATTTTTCTTCCATACACTACAGATAAGAACAAGGTCAAATTTTGATTTATTCCAGATATTGGTCAAGTCACGATTAATTCCGAATACATAAGTGACCTTGTACATACATTTTTCTTATGTTTTTATTTTAAAGTTAATAACATTGACTGCAGGGGAGGCGTAGGTGTACATGTAGTCGATTTTCATTTTCTGTTAAGTAGGTTGTTTTTGCAATCAGCAATTTCTTTTCAAACAACCGAATCACGCATGATAACTTTTTGTTTTCATTATCATTAAATATATGTCACCACTCACATTCCATTTTATTTGAATTTCTCGTATCAATGGTAAGAACACGGGGTTTGCCGAGTTAAAGCATTCTCAATGCTTCAAATAAAATTTTCTTTAGCACTGAATATATGAATCTAAATAAGACACATTTGCAAACATTTAAGGCTGCTTCATGATTACATCCTTGTTTTATTGTTGTAGTACCCTCTGTCCGTCTGTTCGCCCGTCCGTCACACTTTTCTTGTGACTATAACTCCTCCTTCTTTTGGTGTAGAATTGTTGCATGTAGTATGCTTTCGGATTTTTTTTTATATTGGGCTTGGTGCAAAGAAGAGGCCCACAGATGATTAAGGTACATATATTGAGTAAATGCACACGAGACAAATTTTCTACAAATACATGGTAAAAACAAGCATAGGAACAACGTTTTTATTTGGTTCTTCATCTTGAAGTCAACACAAGGCTTTCAACAATGAGCTTTGTTCATACTTCATAGTAAGTTCAACATGGCCCCTAGCACCGATTTGAGAGGAGGTCTTTGTAAAATGTAAAACAACGCTATCATTGATGCGAGATTGTCAACAAATATTAATCAAACTGGCAAAGTGCTATTAAATTGTTATACGTTTCCCGACAAAAAAAAAAAATGCCACAAGCTAGTGGACAATTACAACATATAAACAAACTTAGGGCACTCATTAAGTCGATTGTAAGAAACTTGGCATAATAAATTAATGAGATGTGAGCATTATAAATAGATGGTCAGAATTACATTTCGAAATTACAAAGTAAATGCCAGAATTTGAAAGTATGATAGTATATCCGCATGAGAAATTCTCTCACGAACATGTACACCATAATGGAAATATATAGAGAGCATACATCTCTCCCACGGGGAATCTTTTCACGGATTCCATACTGCAGGAGAGACAAACTCCAATCGTAATGATGAAGGAAAGGGTGTGGAGTAAATGCACATAAGACAAAGTCTCTATATTTAAAATGGTAAAAGATGTCGATTTTTACATATTTGGCATGTGACACTAATTCCTCCTACATTTTTGGATTTAATGTTGTTGTAGAATTAATTCTTATAGTCTGCAGATGCGCAATAAGCTTGTGGATTTTTCATCTCTATCATGTTGCAAACAAGAGGCCGAAGATGTTGATTTTGACAAAGGTCCAATTATTTAAGGATTAAGGGATTAAATCTTTATGCAGAATTGTTGCATATAGTCTATAGATATGCAATAGGCTTTCGGAATTTTTATTCCGGTTTCAAAGTGGTAAAATTTCATGAAAATGTCAAAGACTTATATTATTTTTCAATTTGACCATATAATCTTATATTTAATCAAGTGTTTTGGTAGAAAACAAAATTTTTACTACATGTACATATGAATCAAAATTTGGTAAATTTTCTGAAATCTCAAAGACCATGAGGAAAAATATTTTAACTAATTGTATTTCAAAAATGTTTTATTCCAACTTTTGATTAATTTCCTGAAAGTCTCAATGACAATTTATTTTTTGGAATTTCGCCTAGCAACCATACTTTAAGACTTTGTTTCTATTAGGACTAACACTTTCACCCATTGGATTTCAAAAATATTTTAAGCAAATAATTAGTTAATGCTAATCTCTTTGTGATCCTTCGATTTTGGGTCAATTGTCACTTTGTAGGTGAACTATTTCTGTTTCTCTCTATAGATGATTCCAAACAATTGGAGGAATAACACATTTGTTAATGTTAGTTACAAAAACATAATATAAAATCTTGTTACAAGTTTACTTATTAATGGAGAATAGATAACAGGAAACACTTACAATGGCCGAACATTACAATCACATGTCACAAGGGAACTGCACAAGAAAAACAACAAAATGACAAAAGAGAAACATAGGTAACGATAGGAACTCGAGATAGTCGGACTTTAATAACGATTTATATTGAAAGAATGGTTTCCGTTCAGATCACAGAAAACTGTTAAATCCTTAAATATTTATTTAGAACATACCACGCAAGTGATAGCCTTCGTGGTAAGGTGGACATTTCAAGACAACGCATTTAGCTAGAACAGGCCATAATGACACCCCTGCATTTGTATTTGCCCCGCCAGCAACTAGATACTCTGGATGTAAATCAACACATATGTACTCCGCACCACTTGCACGATTGTAGTGTTCTGTAGTCAGATATCCACGATAAGCTTCCTCCCATCCGGGGAAGCATGTGTTTCTTCCCGGAATCATAACAGATGACGTAGCCATTTTCTTATGACACATGGCATATCTTCACCATTCGCATTCGGTCTAAAAAAAATTGCTATCATCCTCGGCTCCATAGAGGTGACCAAAGTTTTTTCCGCTCGTTTTATTGACTTCTGGATTTTCTGTCACGCAAAGCAAGTCCTGTGACGATCTTTTTCACTAGCTACTCCCCCAGCTACATAACCTTGGAAAGAAAACAATACAATTTTCAACAGTTTGCATTATTTTCGAGAAATATTTACTATTAAAAGTAAACTTAGTATCTTGTAAATGTAAGTGACATGTGCATAATTTTCAGCCATTGTGGGCGTTTCCTGTTATCCATTCTTTTACATGTGCAAATAATGTGCAAAAGGTGTACATGTATCAAGTAATCAATGTAAAAGGCATTAATTTTACTACGTACAGTTTCTCTCTTTTTGCAAATATCCAATAAGTTAAAATATTTTTACTCTTTTAAATGTATATAGTGTAGTTATTTGATCAGCATGGAAGGAACTGAAAGAAATAAGTGCATTCAATGCTAATTGTTTGTCAAATATCGTTAATTCTAAAACCCCTCTAATCTAATATGAAAAACAGAGAAACATATATTTAATTTATTATAACTTATTGCAAGGTTTTATCTTATTTAATAAATAAATACATTATTTTTAATATTTCCAAAGTTTATTCAGAAAAGGGTGGTCTACTGCACTGCCAAGTAACTATTGCAAGGTGCAATATTTTTCTTGACAAGTCTATTGCACTGACTCCATGGTGACCTTAAACCATTTTGATTGGATTATTTTTAAGCAATCTAAAGACCTTTCATCAAATCAAAACATAGAAGTGACTGCGATTAACATTTTAAGTGTATCACTTAATTTGCCAAGAATTGAGATTATTAGATGTTGGCTGACTATTTTTAAATTGAACATCCAAACATTCACATTTTTGTTTCAAAATTCTGTTCGATTTTTTTTTTTTTGTCTTCTAAATTTTTCATTTTTGTCTGCACTGATTAGACAGAGTTGTCGATATGCATGATATGGCTATGTGCAGAAAAACAAAAGAACATGCATATCCCAAATGAACAAATAAGGTAATAAAACAGTTATTAAATGATTGGATGCAATAGATCAGAATACTGAGTTAATGGGAATGACCAAGCGTTCTATGCAAGAGGCCAACTGCCGAGTGCAATAGAACACTCGGTCATTCCCATAGCCAAAGAAAAAATATTCAGGTCCATTGTATCCAACCATTTCATAACTGAATAATATATTTTAAAACATTAAAAATTTATACTGACTTGCAAAAAAAATATCTGATTTATCAAGAACTTTTAAAGTTAACAGCCTAAAAAAATTAGAAGTACATGTAGTTGGTTTTCAGTATTCAAGAAAAAGGGAAAAACGAAATAGTTGTTTTTAACAACAGCAGTAAAACAAACTGCTCATGGTATTTTACGTAATTAGCTTCCGAGGACAGATTTGATGGAAGACATGTAGTTTACTTTTTTGGTACTTCAAGGTAAAGGTCTAGAGTTCTCACATTGCTCATGAAATGTGGCAAAATTAGTGGCAAAACAACCCTATAACAATGATATAATTGGTGACAACAATGCAATGATCATATTAAATAATATGCACTTTATATTGTTAGTTATTCTATTCATCTTACAAAAAAAAATCAAAAGGTTTTACAAATTAAAGAATCAACCTTTTGTGTTTTTACAGTCATGACCGTATCTAGTGTTAAATGTGCTCGTTCTAGTTTTCAAGACGTTTTTGTTTCTTATTACGACGACTGTGAAACTCTTATTAAAACCCTCAATTCTTTTTGGTTGGTATATCCTTTGCGGGTAATAAACTGTATTAGTGACTACATAGGACAAAGGAGTTGAATGCTTACCTGTATATAGCAATTCTGTATTGCTTCCCTGACAAATAGTTCTTCCCCATCTTGTATAAGTACTTCCTATGATGTTTCTCCCTGATATAGGATTATTATATATAAATAAGAAAAAGAAGGGAAACGGGGAATGTGTCAAAGAGACAACGACCCTAAGGGGAGCAATAACAACTCAAAGCCGCCATAAGATCTTCAATGAACGGTAAGGAAACCCCACACCCAACGGTAGGTCGGAGTTGGCCCCTAAATAAAAGAGTAATCAAGTTCAGCGAAATAAGCATCTTCCTAAATCAAGTTCAGCGAAATAAGCATCTTCCTAGACTCCGATAGACATAAAGTGAACTAACTAGAAAACAGACAAGACACACAAAGGCTTAATAAATTTCCTGACTTAGGACAGGCGCAAACCTGCTGCGGCGGGGTTAAACTAGTTTTATTGGGCCCAAACCTTCCCCCTATAGCCAATGTGATAAATAAAAAAACGATCGTAACAACAGTAAAATTCAGTTGGCAACAGGACTATCAACAATATAATCCGAGAGAAAAAAATTTAAGCAGTACCATTAAGTTACAAAGACACAGTTTGTTGGTAGCCGTAAATTTATTGACACGTTTTATTGTACTAACTATATTTAATACTTGGTACGTTTAAAACCCTTTCGGTGCCAAACGACAAATATGTCGTCTAGGGGTTGAATGCCAAAGCGACATATATGTCGTTTGAGGGTTGAATGCCAAAGCGACAAAAATGTCGTTTGATTAGAAAACTTATTTTATTTCAGAATATGAAGGGATATTAAAGAGTACATCATACAAGAATGTCAGATTTACAAAATTTACAAACTTGTTTTTTTTCTCTATGTAATGACGCCCATGTGACGTTACCGATCGGACGTCATCAACGTTATATTTATAGCCGCGCAAAACCCACAGAAAAGACCAGGCAAAGCACAGTGCTTTGAATCAGTACGTAAATAAAATAGCGGTCTGACTGTAAGGGATCCGGTATTTTGGACAGGATGGTGGTTAAAAATAAAAAAGATATTTAATATTTTTTGGTTAATAAAAAAAATATAAAACAACACATAAAAAAAACAGAAAAAAATTAATATGAAAAATAATGTATACAACGAATGCAAAAAAAAAAATCATGATTGTTCATTTTTCATTCTAACGGTGAAATGCACGTTCAACTATGCTATAGGGGAATATTGGATCATAAATATTGCAGAATGAATGTAAAATTACGCTAAAATAAATTCCTTTATCCCTTTTTACGATATTTTTGAGGAGGGGATCGTTGATCTGCAAGATTCGGAAACATACCATTTCCTAGTAGACTTCTAGGTATGAATAAAAACATTGTAAAATACACGGTGGCTATGTTTCCGATTTAGTTGCTTAAATTAGCATTAAATTCACCGAAAATTATCAGATCGTTTAAAATGCATTTTTTCCAATTTCTTGCAGTGAGAGGCTGTGAAGACAGGTGCTCTTTTTCATTTTTACGACAAGCAAACATCTATTGAAAAATTCATTTGCCTTAGGCTCCTCGTTAATTTGTTTCCATTTGGCATCAGTGTTAAGCTGATGCAAATTAAAATGGCCAGTGACGTCAAGATGAAAAACAACAATAAAAGCGTTGTTCCGTTGCTTGATTTTATCAAGTATTGTACATATACTTGGTCTCATATGCATTTACCGCACATCCCTAAATTGCTTATATGCACGCATAAATGTTCTGAATTTTTGAATGGCCGCAAGAAAAAAAACCAAAACAAAACAAACAAACAAAAACGAACAAACACTCAAACAAACAAACAAACAAAACAAACAAATACATTTGCATGTAAATGTTTTTACGATTTTCATTATCACTACAGAATAAATGAGAAGCTGTGTCAACTTTGAAGTTCTTTACTTTAGTATGTAATTTAAAAAAAAAATGTGACAAAAAATGCCGATTCTTTCCTTTCATAGAACTAAACGTCATTTATTGAGGCAAAAATGTCGGACATTATAAACAGACGTGTCATTCTTTCAATGGCCTTGAGTGCTGAGGCAAAGGTACTAACTTAAATATGAAAGAGGGTAATGAGTTATGTAATGGGACATAAAAAGACAATCTCTTCAAATATTGTTTTTTTTAAATAAAAAAGAGCATTGTGAATACACCAATTTCCTGAAATCCTTGACTTAAATTACAGAAATCCCGAATTCCAGAGCTTAAAAACTTCCAATCCCGGCATCATGAAAAAAGGTCCGGCCCCCTCCTCAAAATGGTATATATATTTTTAGATGTCATTTGTTTCGTGAATCAATGTTTTGTATAATCTTATTGTAGATAAGGCCCATTGTGGATAATACTGCAATGTTGACAATTCTGAATTGAAAGTTAAATTCTTTCACTAGACATTTTTTGTGGTCCATGAATTACACCTTCATAAAAATAAACTCATCGTTGATTTGAAGTTCAATTCAACAAAGATATTTTTCACATTTTAGGAAAAATGGCTCTCTTTCTATAATTCTAGATGACAAAATAACAAAGTAAAAATATGGAAAACAAAACTGAATGTGCAATTCGGATATCAGTGACAGAATACTATTTATCGTGTGTACATCAAAGCAAATATGGGCATATTATAGTTATCAGTCTCTTTGTAATTCTGCTTCTAATGCATATGGCCTTAAATATTTGTCCAATATCATCCATTTTGTTTCAAGTTTAAAGGATCGGATTGCAAAGAAGTCACGGTAAATTTCCTTATTCAACAAAAATATCAAAACATTTAAAGAGTAGGCCAACATTTGTAGGAATGATTACCTTATATTTATTTCTATGTTTGCATGGGATGTAACGCCTTTCTTATTTCAGCTATATTGTAGCGGTCATTTTTTCGAGTTGAAGCCGGAGTGTCCGGATAGAACCACCGACCTTGGACATGTATCACGTATGGTTGTAAGTCGGGTATACGTTGTCTCATGTTTTACAAAGTGGTGCGCCAACTCAGCATAATGGAACCTTGAATAAATAGTCATTCTACCATGGGTTGGAAAACAAATCGTTTCAGTCATATATGTTTTATAAGACTCAGCATACAATTCAATAACATGCATAATGACAAAGTGAAACAAAATATAACAAACTTGACAAAACTTAAAATTGAAAAAAACATGTATGAAATAAGTATATGTATAAAGAAATGAATAAATAAGGAAATAAAATAATATCAACAACAAAACAAAAAAACAACAACAAAAAACAAAAACAATACAAACGAAAAAGGAAATCAAAACATAGTATCAAAAAGCATTTTAAATTACAAACACAAAATGGAAAAGTTAAATCACTTTCATCAGGCCAAGGACAAAACAAACTGTTCAGAAAGAAAATGCCCCGGAGAAATTCGGACGAGGAGCAACAAATTGTAAAGTAACGAATGTCTTGTTTAATATCCTAATACATTGTATTTCTGGACGATTTTGTTTTTACCTTTATTCGAACATCTAGCCCGTAAAAAGCCTCATAGAGGGAACTAATAATCATGACCACGTATCGTTTTAGAATTGTTTTATCACACTCCTAGTAAGCTGGGTAATCTTTAGGTAAAGGTGAATGTTCAAATAAAAAAATGTACATAAACATTACTCTGCACCCATACAAAATATTATCCAATGTTACTTGAAATAAGAAATTTGTTTACACTTTTCTCAACCGGGCTAAACATTATTTAACAGAACTAAACCAATTATACGCTAACTCTTCTTACCTAACCTGTTCGCCAAGAACTCGGCTCAGTAGGGGTGTTGGATTTCAAAAATATATATTCAATTCTAATTTTGGTAAATAAATAAAAGTGACAACAAAAGTCAGAAGCAATAAGAAGGGAGAGACCAGTAACTAAGGAAAATCCGTAAAACGTAGGACAGAATCGAGAAAACACAACCCAACACAGAACATTTTAGGCAAGCCGTCATATTCCCGACTTGGAACGGGCATTTTATAAATTAAGAAAAATGATGAAAAGTCTCAATCACAGTATTGAAAAAATAACATTTTAAGTTTTTAAGCAACTGGAACAACGCTTATATTAGTTTTTCATTTTAATTCAATGATGCTTTCGTATTGAAAATGTAAACACAATGAGAACTAATGGTAGATAGTCTGTTGTGAAAGAAATGCACAAAGGTTTAGTTACAACTGATTCAAATCATAAACAAATAATAATCAGTCAAAAATATCGACTGTCCAATTTTAGAAATACAGGGTCCGTATACTTTTGCCGGATTTGAAAGTATCGAAACCGACTAAAATTTTGTATTTTGACATATATCACACCAAAAACACACAATACAGATTAAAAAGCATTAGCTTTAACCCTTTCAGTGCCAAATTCAAATTTCAAACGTCGTTGTCGTTGCCGAATTATGTGTCAAGTATGACGTTGCAAGTGCCATATATTACCTGACGTCGCGCCATTTATTAGTAAAAACGTACGTTTTTCTTGGATACATTTTGAAGGTGTTACTTATTGAATACGACGTTTTCGAGATCCTTTCATTCCCGGAATGACGTAACATCTTTTATGACGTTCCCGGCATTTTCAGGTTCACATACATTGCATTTCCAACACACACTTTGTATATTCGTCACAGAAATGCTATCTAATTTGTAAATTAAGGGAATTTTACTTTCCCTGTGAAGATGAGTATTTGTTTTAAATGACGTGATTTTTATTTGAACGTTTTTAAAGACATTTGTTCAAGTAAAATCGACGCAAATGAAACGAAATTTAAGTTCACTTCCAAACATAAAAATCTTGTGTTATTCTGCAGACAGTGCAGTCGTGTTACCGCGGTTCTTGACCTCAAGCTTTGCAATAAAATAGAATGAAAATTTAACCACTGTTTACAACATTCTGTAAGTGGAATTTGTCAAATAAGATATCGTTATTTACAGCAAGTACGAAGCGGAAGACGTCAAGCACCGCAACGTCACTATTATCACGTGACAAAGTGCTAAGATAAGTATGTTGTCCCGTAGTAGATCTGTATCTCGAAAACGCCGTATTCTAATGAAATAATCGATGTTTAACTCTAATACTGCCGTCGGGCCGATTTGGGCCGATTGACGTTGTCTTTAACTGCCAACGGGCCGATTGGGCCGATTGTCGTTGTCGATAACTGCCAAAGGGCCGATCGGGCCGTTTTACAATGTACTTTAACTGCCACTGGGCCGATGTGGGCCGATTCAACAAAATAATTGTCAAATTTCATTTTAAATAAAAATAATGTTTGTTTGTTCCTTCTTTGCTCTTTGCCTTTCTGTCTTTCATGACGTCATAATATTTATGACGTTACACTGACGTCAGCGTCACTTGACAAAAAATGGATGGGATATGGGTACAAACCTGACCGTTCCGCTGGAACATTTATTGGTAATCCCGGACTACGAAACATGCCTGCAGCTAATTCTTCTCCAATAAACATTCTTTTATCTGTTGTTCACCTCTAGTTTAATGAAAGAGATCATCAGAAGAACAAATGGGTAAGCCCATTTTGATGGACAGTATTTTTTCTTCTTTTTGTTTAAAGTGTACTTTCACAATATTTTTCTCGGCATTGCAAATACTTTTGTATCCAAAATAATGGATAATTATCAATATTATAACGCATATAAATAACATAATACTGAAGTTATGGTAAATTTGTAATTTCTGCAGATGGTCATTTAGACAAATTGTGTAATTTCAGTGCAGATCAAATCAGAACATTTTGAAAGCCATAAACCGAATTATGTGTTAATTAAATCTGACAGAGAACAAATAAATGGAAGGACAATACATGGACAAGATTTGTATAAATCGAAACCAATGCATCCAAAACTCTCGAAGTTCCTTTTACATGGAACTTGATGCCATCTTGTTTTCATGCCTTTTTGCCATGTGCTTTTGTTTTGTAAACAAATTGTTGCATTTTTCCAAAACTACTATCTGATTGGTTAATTTCCACCAAAGTCCGTCAAAGTTTCAAGAAAAATAGGATGGATTTCTATTCCATCAAAGTCCTTCAAAAATTTTGATCAAAGCTTTCTTTGACCGTTGACACTTTCATACGGAAGCGTATACGTCGTTTTCGAGATCCCTTCATTCCCGGAATGACGTAACATCTTTTATGACGTTCCCGGCGATTTCAGGTTCACTCGCATTTCCGGTTTATTGCATTTCCAAAAAACACAACGTCAATGCGCCTCAGAAAGCCTACCTAATTTGTTACATAAGGGAATTTTACTTTCCCCGTGAAGATGAGTATTTGTTCTGAATGACGTGATTTTTATTTGCACTTCTTTAAAGATTTTTTTCCAGTTCAATCGAGCGGCAAATGCCACGAAATTGAAGTTCACTTCCAAACATAAAAATCTTGTGTTATCCTGCAGACAGTGCAGTCATGTTACTGCGGTTCTTAACTTCAAGCTTCATAATAAAATAGAATGAAAAAAATACGACTTTTTACAGCATTATATAAGTGGAACTTATCCAATAAGATATTGTTATTTACAACAAGTACGAAGCGGAAGACGTCAAGCACCGCAACGTCACTATTATCACGTGAAAAAGTGCTAAAATAAGTATGTCGTCCCGTAGTAGATCTTTATCTCGAAAGCGACGTATTGATGTCACATGAAGAAAAAAATATCTAATCATTATGAGATAAATTAAATCTCATAAATATCTCGTAATTATAAGATAATATCTCAAAATTATGAGATAATTATCTCATAATTATGACTTAATATCTCATAATTATAATATTTCATAATTATGAGATGTTATATCATAATTATTAAATAATATTTCATAATTATGAGATGTTATCTCATAATTATGAGATAATTATCTCATAATTATGAGATATTTTTTTCTTCATGTGGCATCAGTACGATTCCATACTATCAAAATAAAACTTACGTTTTGCGCAAAAGCCGAGATAACGAAGAAGATTAAATTCTGAAACAAAGTTTTATGCAATTAAAGAATGATAAATACGGTAGGATCATCGTTTTTACAGTTACGCAAGACAGTTTGTAAGAAAAGGGGCTGCA
>MJUU01068533.1:0-30673 GCA_002080025.1 Modiolus philippinarum | reverse complement strand
CACCAATTTTGATTGATTTTATTGGCTCATCAATTTGCTTCTGGTGTAAAGAGACAGCCTAGAAAATATAAGCCAAATCTGTCATGGGTTTGTGGGAATGATATGGACCTCAAACACTTGACTTGGGAAGATGGCATTTTAAAGAATGAAATTTTCTCTGAAAGAATGTTTTACATATATCACATTTAAAATTGGTTCATGCTTAAGCTGGTTTCACACTTTCACACATATTTTCTGGATTATCACACATCACACTTTCTAAAAGACCGATCATAGCCTATATTTTCTACAAAGCCTGAACAATCAATCTCATATACTGTAGATGTACTATTGTTTGTGGGGATCCAATTTTCGTGGATTTTGTGGTTCGGTTAAACCACGAAATTAAATTCCAAACAAAATTCATTTTTTTTCCATAGAATTTGGATGGATAGGATTCGAAACCACAAATTTAAGTACCATCAAAATAGTGATATTTATGAAAACCAAGAAAATTGCATATTAATTCATTTTTGTGATAGTTCAAGAGGTGACACTCAATAAAAAATAATCAAACAGTTAATCTGACACAATGATTATTTTTTGGGTGTATAAGTAATCATGATCCAAAGCTTACTTACTATACCCCTAATTTACAAATAAAAGTAAACTAGAGGTACTGTGGCCTTGAAGGCCACAAAATGATACCCCCCCACTCCCCATTGGAGTAGAAGATCCCACAAAAATAGTTATAATTGCACAATTCCATTGTTTAGCAAAACTTTTGTGAAATTTGCATAAAAAGATCTCAAATTTAACTACATTGTAAGTTGGTAAACAGGAAGTAGATGTCCAGCAATCCAGAAAATTGCTGCTTGCAGTATAGGACATCATTCTAAACTTGCATACAAAATTTCAAGTTGCAGTGATGAGTAGTTACTGAGAATAATGTTACGAAAAGTTTCAATGATTGACAAAAGATCTCGAAAATTAACTAAGTCGGTAAACAGGAAGTAGAAGTCCGGCAATCCTGAAATCGCTACTTGCAGTATAGGATATCATTCTAAACTTGCATACAAAATTTCAAGTTGCAGTGATGAGTAATTACTGAGAAAACTGTTACGAAAAGTTTCTACGATTGGCAAAAAATCTTGATAATTAACTAAGTCGTTAAGCAGGAAGTAGATGTCCGGCAATCCTGAAATCACAACTTGCGGTATAGGACATCATGCTTATTTTGCATACAAAATTTCAAGTTGCAGTGATGGGTAGTTACTGAGAAAACTGTTACGAAAAATTGTTTGCTATCACAGACAGACAGACAGATGGACGGACGGACAGATGGACAAAATGATTCCTATATACCCTCCTGAACTTCGTTCGTGGGGACTATAAAAATACATATATATTACACTATAAGATTCCGTTTATTACAATATCTTATACACTAGAGATAGTTATTTCAATTGTGAGGCTTGCTAAGCTTTTTAAAATCTTTTAATTTAACTGTCAAGAGTGAATGAAATATGGTAACAATTTGGATAAAGTGGTGTAATTTTTTCCTCTAACCGTAAATGATAAACACCAAGAATTGTATTCCGAATAGATTTGACGAGAAAAAGCAAAGGGCTTTATTCAACATATGCTGAATATGAAAATTTATCAAACCGGTCAGAGCCAATTTAAATGCCACATATCATTAGAGAAAAGTCAGTAAACAGATAAGAGCTTTTCAATATTGCTGAAAGGGGAGAAATAATGAATTGATATTAAAACTCAATACAAAATATCAAAAGGTTCTGATGTGTAGTTGTTGAGAAGAAAGTGTGACAAAAATACTGCTTGATGGACAGACTGACAGAGGTAAATCAGCATACCCCTAATCCTTAAGAGCAATTATATACAAACTATAATAAGAAAAATTTCCTGACAACTTAGGAAACATTAACATTATCGGTGTAAATATTGAAAAAATCCATAATCTACCCAAAATTGTCCAATAACATTGTTCATGTAAACCTAGTAATGTAATAAAAATAATTGTTATAATTTATAACCTTAAAAACAATAAATTTATTCATTATGTCAAAAAATATCACATCTTTCATACCTTAAATACTCATTCAACCAATCAAAATCTTTCAAACATACTACATGTGTAATTTGTCTAATTGTAATAAGTCTTTCATTTACACATATTCTAACCTATCAAAATAGGTCTCTCATGATAATATACATACATGTACATATTCAACCAATCAAATGTAAATTAAAACAAAATATTCTACCAATCACAGAATGCTTTATTTGTTCTGGAATTCTGATCATGAAATGCCTTTATTTTTCAAGTCTTCAATGTGTATTCTGAGGTATTTTAAGTAGTCAAACATTACTCCTGTTAATCCAAAGTCTATGGCATGCTGTGGAAGCCATCCCTAAAATAAATAAATATTTAATTGCATTCCATGCTTAAGGGCTTTCAATAATACCATTTTAACATCTGAGATGTATGACTTTCCATCAATGATATATAAAAACCTATTGCATGCTTTAAAGTGTCTAATGTGATGAATGAATGCAACATCAAAATCTATGGCATGCTTCGGAAGCAATC
Organism: Modiolus philippinarum; assembly: GCA_002080025.1. Lineage (NCBI taxonomy): Eukaryota > Metazoa > Mollusca > Bivalvia > Mytilida > Modiolidae > Modiolus > Modiolus philippinarum. The sequence goes on along the minus strand of MJUU01068533.1, from coordinate 28,080 downwards.
TCTAAAATAATCAATAGTGCATTATCAAAATCTTTGGTATGATTTGAAGGCTATCTATGATATACAGTAGAACTTCCATGGCTTGAACTGCAATGACTCAAACACCATGGATGCCTCAAACCCTTTTTTGAGGTCCCTTGGTTTGAATTAAAACATAATTCAACCTCGAGATCTCGAACACCCCTTTGGTTCGAACTGTTTTCATTGGTCCCTTAGGAGTTTGAGCAATCAAAGTACAACTGTAGTTAATAATAATAAAAGTTGTCGAAACCTATTATGACATGTCTTGGAAGTCATTCCTAAAATACCAATAGGCAAATAGCTATTTGTTGTGATTTAATTGGAAAAAGGCAATAAAGCTTTTTATCAGCAATATGTACATTTCTCTTCGATCTTACTGACTGATATTGTCAGTATCTCCGTACTGACCTGATACAAGAAAATATCAGGCAATGACGTCATGAAATTGACATTATGACTCTTACGACATTGCCGATAAAAACAACTAGACATCAGTGAGATGGTATCCATCTCTGTGGGCCCCACTCCAAGTGTGACCTAGAGGTCAAGGGTCATCAAATATTGTCCATGACATGTCACCTTGAAGCAATCTATCCACATATGAAATATCAAAAGCCTATCTCAAAAGAATAAAAAGTAATAGCCCGGACACGACTTTGTCATTGAAAAAGCATGAATGTGACCCTGAGGTCAAAGGTCAAGGTCAAAGGTCACCAACTAAGGTACGGGACACATCGCCTTGAGGTGATCTATCTACATACCAAATATCAAAAGCCTATCTCAAAAGAGAAAAAAGTTATGGCTTGGACAGGATTGTTTCGGACGGACGGACGGACAGACTGATTACTATAGGGCGTCCGCCACAAAGTGGCGGGGCCCTAACTAACACTCAACTTGTAACTCATCGTATTGAACTCTTATACAAAATATTTGCCCAATATCTGCAAGCATTACGAAAAAAAGTGCGGAAAACTGTTATTTTAGTGAAATGTTCTAAGTCCAAGGGCCGTAACTTGGTCAAAAATCAGCGGCCCAATACGAAACTTAAACTTGACTTGTAACTTATCATACCTAACTAACATACAAAATATTAGCCGAATATCTGCAAGCATTACGAAAAAAAGTGCGGAAAACTGTTATTTTAGTGAAATGTTCTAATGTAAGTCCAAAGGCCGTAACTTGGTCAAAAATCAGCGGACCAATACGAAACTTATACTTGACTTGTAACTCATCATACCTAACTAACATACAAAATATTAGCCAAATATCTGCAAGGGTATTGGAAAAAAGTGTGGAAAACTGATTTTGTTACGGACGGACTGACGGACAGACTGATTATTATAGGGCGTCCGCTACAAAGTGGCTGGGCTCTAATAATGATAGTTTTGAAGGTCTCAACAGAAAATATCACTAGTATCACAGCTCGTCCTATCGGACTCGCCGCGTTAGGTGATATTTTCTGTCTCGACCTTCAAAACTACCATTATTCTATATATCATGTTTACTTCCCAAAAATTGATCACATACCTTCCCATAACTACTCTGAAAATGTATAAAACTCAATATGATGTATGAGCAAAGTTCATTTCTGAAGGCCTCATGGTGATTTCAAGATGGAGAACAACAGTGAAAGCATTGTTCCATTGCTTGTTTTTACCTTGTATTTGTAGAAACTTTGTCTCATGTGCATTTACTTCATATCCCTTCATTGATTATTCAAGTTTGTGTATTTCCCAAAAGATGCAAACAGTCATATTTACATTATCTTATAATCATAAATTTTATAAAACTAAGGACTATCTTCAACATTCAAATCTCTGTCCCTATCTGATTTGATGTTAATTTGTTCTCTGTCAGTTCTTTCATTTGTTTGGCTCTAGATCATCCAATGATTGATTTTTATTTTCACTGAAGAGACACAAGTAGTCGAAATGGCCATTCATTGCTATTTTGGTACCGTATATCAGGTTATTTTCGCGTCGGCTTTTGGATTTTGGTGTGAAACAGGGTGGGGATTTATTCGCTGTGTTTATAGTTCGTGTTTTATAGTTTTCTGTAATACATTTGAATGGGCAATGAAATTTACACTGAGGTTAATTTTTGCGCAAGATTGTCGACCGTGAACATAGCGAAAATTAAACACACGGAAAAATAACCCGATATTTTATAATCTTGATAAAGCTAAAGAGTATCTCCCCATGCCAGGCTCTGTCCTTTGATGATTTAGACATTACTTTGAGGCCTTTAAAGTTATTTGTATTATTCTACCTTTTAGTTTATTTTAGTTACACCACATAGAATTTTTCAAAATTTAGTAAATTATTAGCTTATATACTGACCTTCAATTTTATTGAAGAAAATTTGGGGGTCACCAAACTTATTTTTGAATAAATCACGAAAAACTGACGTTTTCCTATTATTTCTATACAAATTATCTCCCCTTAATGGAACAGGAGTTAGCTGAAAAGGTTCAATATTATACATAGTTACACAATAAAAGTGACATATCTCATCAAACTTAACTATTATAAGACATTGAAAATGGTTTCGACAAAATTCTTATAGTGACTTCCATTCTTAGTCACATGCTCCAGAATGATGCCCAATTTTAAACTCTCATACTACCTTAATCACATATTTTTTATCCTGAAATTAAGATTTGATGTCCTTGTATATCTACATAATGTACTGTTATTGCAATTCTATTACAATAAAATGATTCCATGTTTCATATTCTGTTTATGTATTCGTAACTGGCAAAGAACCATACTAGATATGGAACCTTCTCAGAGATACATGTATGTAGAAAGTGTATTTGATGGTTAGGTTTGAAATATCAAATATTCAGTTTGTTTATGTTGCATTAAAATTAAGTTCTACTTAACCTAGGTTTAGGTTTTATTTAACATTTTATGCGATATATAGCTTTTCATCTGGGTATGTAACTTTGTATAATTATTTATCATTTTTAAAATGTTTGTCAAAGTCCATTATGATATACATGTATATTACCTTTAAATTAGTATTGAGGTACCATACAAACTGACATTTATTTGGTTCATCAGGAATTGGTATAAATACAAATCCACCTGGACCATTTTCGCCTCTGTTGGGAAAAAAAGTTAAAAAAAATTTAAATTTTTGATTTTGTATCAGGTCATTATGCATGAAATATAGGTCGAGGTGACCTTTCTCAAAATTTAACAGGACACATCTGTCAACAAAATTTTATCCCTCTATGAACATCTAAGATATAAATTTATACATGTACGTAAAATCAGAAGAATGACCCTCCTGTAGACATAGGTGTTAACTTATAAGAAGGACTATGTGGGAGATCTCCCTCATAACAGTTTTTGTTTGTGGGAGATTTAGCGTGACGACCTTTCACAGGCATTTTTTTTGTAATTTTCCTTGTGATAAAAGGATAAATCTAAAGTAAAATTAGTAATTAGCTAATTCCATTTGAAGACTAATTAACTAAAACAACATAATTAGTAGCTTTGGGTGGCTTCTATTGTCTTACCGTGTTAATAATAATTGTTTTCAGTACATATAAAGCAGTAAAATAAACATTTTTATATGAAAATAACATTTTTTTCATTAAAATATTGTATTATTATGCAAATGTTGGAGATTGTGGGAGACTTTTTCTCTTGGTGGGAGATTTTGGTCTCATAGATTTTGGTCTCCCACGAGGGAGAACCTTCTCAAGTGGGAGATTTGATGAGTTAGTGGGAGTCTCCCTCGCAATGTGGGAGGGTTAACAGGTATGCCTGTAGAAAATCTAGGTCTCAACACTATCTTAACCTGAAATGTAGGTCAAACTGACCTTATTGTTATCTGCGACCCTATTCCTACAGGTTTCTTGTTTAGTAAGAGTTAAGTTAAAACAGTTTTAATGTTTAGCTTTCATTTGTAATCACAACAATTACATTCTTTACCTGACATATTTTTTCTGAGATGGCATTCCTGAGTATGTTGTATGAGAAACGAGAGAAAAATATTGTCCATCTCTCTCAGCCCAGCGTCGTAAATTTACAAAGTCGCGTGCTGATACTACCCCACCGGCAGCCTCAGCAGCTATTGTGTATGCTATGTCTGTATTTTCACTGATGGATTGCAATATCTGAAATAATAAAACAAACAGGATATAAATCATGCTCTTCTAGTTGTTCTACTAATGAACTGTTCATTACCCTAACTAAGATTTTGACTTCTGCAAAAGAAGGCCAGCAAAAATACTGCGATACTGTTTACTCACGTAGTAGCATCAATCATATGTGGATACTCAATAATCAAAAAGATCTTTTGAACAACCTGAAAACCTTCACTCTCAAAGATCTACTTGTTGAAAACATTCGACTTTTCTACACTCTATACTACTCTTCCTCATTCAAAACTAAAATGTCGTACTGACAAAAAAAGGACAGAGCTTTAAATATATAGCCTTATAATATACATCTACTGATTTTACTAAAAGAGTACCAAAGGGTAACACACGATACTAATTACATTGAAGAACAGGTAATTCGCATGCTGGAATTTCTCATTGACAATATATTTGTCCAGTTCAGAGCCAGGATATTCAAACAGACAGTCGGCATTCAAATGGGTACAAAGTGTGCTCCTCTCTTAGCTGACTTGTTTTTGTACACTTACGAAACAGAATTTCTGCAAAATTTGGTCAAACAAAAGAAACTAGATCCTTTAATTTCTCCTTCAGATATATTGATAATGTCTTGTTGCTTAAAGATAGTAAATTTTCTGACTTTATTCCATTAACATATCCACTATAAATTGAAATAAAGGTTACTACAGACACTGCCCACTATGTTTCGTTTTTAGATTTGCTTCTGGAGTTTGACGTCAGTGGCAACCTCACCACACATATAATGACATAAGAGACGATTTCAATTTTGATATTGTAAACTTTCCACACCTCAACAGTAATATTCCGTCTTCCTAAGATTTCTCAATCAATCTGTTATGCTGGCCCAAGTAGTCACTATCAAGATTTTTTGCAACGACTCAGATGTTTAATTTGTAAGCTTTTAAATCAGAGCTTTGATAAATGCAGATTAATAGTATTTCTCAAGAAATTTTTTGGACAGTATCTAGATTTGATTGATAAATGTTCAAATCCAATTTCCAATTTTACTGAAGACAGTTTTGTTAAGTTTGGGCTTCTTCTATTGAGGTTTGTCTATGGGTTACTTTGGTGTGACTTGTACACCGTATGACAAAATATATTACCTGTATGATGACACAAGGCTTGTACACCGCACGAGAAAAACATTTTACCTGTATGATGACACAATGCTTGTACACGGTACGACAAAAATATTTTACCTGTATGATGACACAATGCTTGTACACCGTATGACAAAACATTTTACCTGTATGATGACACAATGCTTGTACACCGTATGCCAAAACATTTTACCTGTATGATGACACAATGCTTGTACACGGCACGATAAAAAATATTTTACCCGTAAGATGACACAATGCTTGTACACGGCACGACAAAAATATTTTACCTGAATGACGACACAAGGCTTGTACACAGTACGACAAAAATATTTTACCTGTATGATGACACAATGCTTGTACACTGTATGACAAAACATTTTACCTGTATGATGACACAATGCTTGTACACCGTATGACAAAACATTTTACCTGTATGATGACACAATGCTTGTACACAGCACAACAAAAACATTTTACCTGTATGATGACACAATACTTGTACATGGTACACACACAAAAATATTTTACCTGTATGATGACACAATGCTTGTACACCGTATGACAAAACATTTTACCTGTATGATGACACAATGCTTGTACACCGTATGACAAAACATTTTACCTGTATGATGACACAATGCTTGTACGTACACGGCACGACAAAAATATCTTACCTGTATGATGACACAATGCTTGTACACAGCACGACAAAAATATTTTACCTGTATGATGACACAACGCTTGTACACAACATAATGATTTGAAAAATTATGGTTTTGACATATAACACATTATCTGGGCACAAAGAAGCTATAGTTAGTCTGGTTTAACCCATCATTTTATTGAAATTGGAAACATTTTCCTTATTTACATGACATTTACTGATCAGCCACCCAACAGATCTTTCACAACACTATTCTTAGTTTGTACTAGGATGAACATTTCACTATTAACTTACAATCTGTCAAAAGCAGTTGCTGTTGAGTTGATTCCGGACACTGCCTCAATGGAAGGGGAGGTTTGGCATGCCATAAAACTTTTTTAACCCACCATTTCTTTTGAAATGCATGTACCAAGTCAGGACCATTGCGGTTGACAATTTTTCAGATGTTTTCCAACTGATTTGTCTTTTTTTTTGTCGCTTGGACTTCGGCTCTCGACATCTCTGTTCGGTAATTTTGTTATTACACCCATTTACCATGGATCCTACTGTCATTGAATGCCAGGAGTTTTATTTCCACACTTAAACAGGATTCAGTGGAATTTCAAGAAGCATTTTCTACACTTAGCCTATAAGGAATATTTTCAATACTTCTCCTAGATATACTGTAGTGGAACTTTTGAAAGCATTTTCTATACTAAGCCATGATTGTACTGTGGCAACATTCATGAAAGCATTTTCTAAACTTATCCTAGATTCTTCTGTGATACGATTCCAGGTTGCCTTTCTTAAACTTACTTTAGATTCTACTGTTGTGGGATTCCAGGAAGCAGTATCTTCTAAATGATAAGCACATTCTTCCCATAAATATTGAGCTCTAAAATCCACTTCTGCCTGCAATAAATATCAAAAAGTTTTTGTCATATTTTCATAGGGTCTATAGCCCTTTTCAAAAAGTGTTGTTATCTTTTCCTGGATTTGAACTCTCCCATTAAATGGAGGTACAAACACTCTTCGCTTCCGGTTATCACTCGTACGGTTGGCTAAAAAAACACAACTTTAACCCTGAATTCATTTTAATTTTAACAAAATTTGTACAGTGTCACAGTAAACCACAGTAAACAATGACATTGTAATCTAAATACGAACAGTTTTATGAACTGTGTTTAGGATGAACAACACTTGCCGTGTTGGGTTGATAACCGGAACTGTTTATTTGTATTTAATTGCCGAAACCGAAGGGCGACCAAATGATTTTTTGAAAAGGCCTATATACTGTAAAGATGGAAATTTTACATGGCGTTATATAGCTTTTTAAAATAGGAATATGCCTTTTCTTTTCCATATAACTCTTCAAACCCAAGCTATTTGCTTTGGGGAAAAATTTTCAAACATTTTGCTGGACCATGAATGTAGCAAAAATACCTCCATGCATATAATCCATATTCACAGTACGTTTCCAAAAAAAAAAATTGTTGTTCATTTTTACCTATGTACTTCAGGTATACTTGTAAAGATTATTAAGAATTTTCTTCCATGTTGCCACATAAAATTAAGATGTTTAAGCATGGCTTTATTGAACTATTGAATGATTGGATCCATACTTAATATCAAAATTTTTTCATGCCTGTTTAATTTCCTCTATGTTTTGAGATAACATTCTGTCCCAAATTTCAGCTTCTGTGTAAATTTCACTCCCAATATAAACATACTTGATAAAACATTAAGAAGGGAATTATGAACAAAGCATATATTTCAGAGGGTGACACAGGGTTATTTTCGTGCAGCGTGTTCGCCATTTTTATTTCACGTGTTGTCGTGTAGGGAGGGTTGTTATTTGCTGTCTTTCATGCAAAACAAAAAAATGCCATTGTGCAAGCAAATTTCTAATTTTCCCTTCCTCGTGTTGTGACATTTTATTTCACGGTACCCCTCTGTACGACCCCCATTTCACTGTACTGTTTTTCATCAAATTCACCAATATAAGCAAAAATGAAAAGTTACTCGATAAACAGTATCATGTCTGTCATTCCAAAAGGAATTTTGATTTTGATACTGTTGTGTTTCAATTTTAATAGATGCTTATATAATAGTAAATATGAAGGATGTTAATAGTTTGGTAATTAATCAAAGTGAGCAAAGTTTAAGTTTTACAACTGGGTTAGCATATCAATATATTGAAGTGATCCCTCAACATGCTGGGCTATTTATGTGCTCTCATACTAAGTAACAGTTGTCATGTGACAAGGAAAAAATTTCTCCAATTCAAAAAAGCTAGACTGGGCTTCTACTTATCAAGCTGTTTGCTCTGTTGTCTTTTTCAAATCTTTTGTTTGACATAACATTAGAGCGAACTCCGGATTCCCATACACTAGGTGTGTCTAGAAAGCTGACTAAACTAGAGCTGTCATCGAATGGCAGTCAGTTATACCTTCTGCTAATTGAACCCTGAATCAATATGGCAAGTGTAAATTTTAAGTGTGTCTGGACACAATGATATACATGTACCTCCCCCTTTTTTTCCAGAAAAATATTCAAAGACTAATTATTTCCCCTCCAAAAATTGGGCACCAACCATATAACTTCATACTTAGTGGTGTACTAAGACTGAAAAGGTTTGCCCCCCCCCCCCACTTATTCTAGAAAATATTCAAAGAAGAATTATCACTCCCAGCAACCATATTACTTCATGCACATCTTAAGGTGGTGTACTACAGCTGAGTAACATTTCATCAAAATCCAAGCAGCCGTTTACAGGTAGGAGAACACGAGCTAACAAGGTTCATCTCCAATCCCTTTTCCTAGAAAATATTCACACAAATTATCATCCCTTTAAAATTTTGGAAAGCAACCATATCACCTAATGCACATCTTCAGGTGATATTCTTCAACTTTGTTACATTTCACCTAAATTAAAGCAGCCATTTAGGGGAACATGCACTGACAAGGTACAAGCCACCTCCTCCTTTTTTCCAGAAAAAAACTCAAATACGAATCATCTCTCCTTCAAAGTTTCTGACAGAAATCATATCACTTTATGCACATCTTCAGATGGTGTACTAAAACTGTAAGAAATTTCATCAAAATCCAAGCAGTTGTTTAGGAGAGCATGCGCTGACAAGGTACATGGACAGATGGACGGACAGACAAATGAATGGACAAGGTGATTCCTATATACCCACCCAAACTTTCAAATTTATAGAAAGTTCACAACATTTTTTGTTCATCATTCCTTTTATCACATTTTCACATTTTGGTATTGCTATTGATTTAGCCAAAAACTTTTAAAATTCATGGATTTTACATAGAAATGATAGGACAAAATTACCTTAATTCTATACACTTTTCCTTTAATTTTCTTATAATATATACTATGAACTATTCCGTCTACAGGATTATCTCCCTTTTCATGTTTCCACCCATCTTCAGTATGATGGATGTCCCACACAGTTTCCATCAATTCATCTCCTAACTGTATATATTCTTGTTCCTGTAACAAAAAGACAACCTTTAAATAGACAGTACACATGAATTTTATCTATTTCTATCCTAGTTGTATATTTTCTTATTACAATAAAGGGCTAATGCAAAGCCAGTCATAGTATGATCTAAAATAACACTAGCACATTTTAATGGTGGTCATTTTGAAATTCTGATTACACTAAAATCACAACTTCCAACCCCTTAATGCTAATAAACAATTGTTGGACATGTGGTTCCATTTGACTCTTCCATTTTCAAAAAGAATATTTTAACATTTTCCTCTTAGTGTACAATTAAGATCAGCAATGGGGGCCATCTTGGATTTATGATCTTTACCAGGTGAGCCAAAATCATAACCATTAAAGAAGGACAACTTTAGGATTAGTGTTACTAACTTTGGTTCCAAATGGCACAACAGTTATTAAGAATTTATGAATATATTTTTCCAGAGGCACTTATTTTAGGCATATTCCCCACTTTCAGCCAGATGAGGTGCCAACACAATAATGGCAAACTTTGAGTACTTCTTTTTGGACTACTTTTTGATTATGGCTTTCAATATTATTTGATTTTAATGCTGCTGATGAGAGGTTACACCTTGAAACATGTGTACAGCATAACAAAATTTACTGTTTCATGCAACTTCAATATTTTTTTTTATGTATTTTGAAGGGGACTACCATAGGACTATTTAAATCAAAGATTGTTCCAGTAGTTTTTAAGGATCGAGAAGATGCCTGAATGCATTTTGTATAACTATGTTCCCCACTGACGGCCATCTTGGATAATGTATGATCACAAAAATCACAAACCTTTGAAGGGAAACGCCATAGAATGTCCCTGATGAAGTTTAGTTTCACTTTGCAAGGTATTTCAAAAGAGAAGATCTTTGAATAAAAGTTTATGCAGATGACAGATGCCAAAAAAGTTAAAAAAAAAAGTTAAAAACTAGAAAAACTGTGAGCAAAGCTCACTAATAAATACCCCCCACAACCCCATTTGATTCCAGAAATTATATAATCAATCAAATCAAAATAAAGGATGGGTACCCCCCTTGTAATGTAAAGGCTAAGTCCATGTTTTGCTATGGGAAACCCCAAAAATCAATCAAATCAAATTCTGAAATAGGAGGTGCACATCTAAATTATGTCATAAAGACTGTGTTAAAGTTTCATCAAAATCTGTTCACTGGTTCAGGAGGAGTAGCGGATAAGACATGGGTACCCCCTTGTAATGTAATGGCTAAGTCCATGTTTTGCTATGGGAAACTCAAACTAGAGGCTCAGAGACTGAGCCTGTATCGCTCACCTGACAAAAATTCTTAGAACTATGCCATGCATAACCAAAAATATGTTTAATACTGTACCATTAATGGGGTCTAATGTTAAGCTATGTTCTCCATTAGCACCCATGTTTTTGGTCTGATCCCATTGAAATGAGTAATTTTTGTAAAGGACCTAGCTTCTATACATTTAGTTCAATTTGTGAGAATAGTTTCAGAGAAGATGGTGAAAAGGATTGGTTATCTCATACCAGGCTCCAATGTTAAACTATGTTCTGCAGTGGAGGTCATGTTTTTAGTAAGATCGAAATGAGCAATTTTTGTAAAGTACCTTCTGTACATCATTCCTGTAAAATTTGGTTGAATTTGTTGCAGTGGTTTCAGAGCAAAAGATGAAAATGTAATTTTTCCCATAGGGTCCAATGTTAAACCTAAGTTTTGCGCTGGCAGCAATTTTTTCTTTTGGATTGTAATGAAATGAGCAATCTTTGTTAAGGGCCATCCATACATCATTCCTGTAAAGTTTTGTTAAATTTACTTCAGTGTTTTCAGAGGAGAAGATGGAAATGTGATTTTCCCATAGGGTCCAATGTTAAACTTAGTTCTTTGCTGATGGCCATGTTTTTATCAGATCAGAACAAAATGATCAACCTTTGTATAGGATCTTTAGTACATCATTCTCTTGGTTGAATTTGCTTCAGTGGTTTAAGAGGAGATGCTGAAAATGTGATTTTCCCATAGGGTCCAATGTTAAACTATATTCTATTATGGGGCCATGTTTTTTAGCGGATCAGAAGGAAATGAGCAATCTTTGTTAAGGACCTTTAGTACATCATTCCAGTAAAATTTAGTTGAATTAACTTCAGTGGTTTCAGATGAGAAGATGAAAATGTGATTTTTCCCTTTGGCTCCAATGTTAAACCTAAGTTCTGTGCTGGGGGCCATGTTTTTTTATCAGATCAGAATGAAATACACAACCTTTGTTTAAGACCTTTAGTACATCATTCCTGTAAAGTTTGGTTGAATTTGCTTCAGTGGTTTCAGAGGAGAAGATGAAAATGTTTTTTCCCATAGGGTCCAATGTTAAGCTATGTTCCGTGCTGGCGGAAATGTTTTTTTATCGGATCAGAATGAAATAAGCAATCTTTATTAAGGACCTTTAGTAGATCATTCCTGTAAAGATTGGTTAAATTTGCTTCAGTGGTTTAAGAGGAGAAGATGAAAATGTTTTTTTTTCTTATAATAGGGTCCAATTTTAATCTATGTTCCGCGCTGGCGGCCATGTTTTTTATCGAATTGGAAAGAAATGAGCAATCTTTGTAAAGGTTGAATTTGCTACAGAGGTTTCAGAGGAGTTGATGAAAATTATGTTTTCCCATAGGGTCCATTGTTAAATACAACTTCCGTGCTGGCAACCATGTTTTTTGTCGGATCTGAACGAAATAAGCAATCTTTGTAAAGGACCTTCCATACACCATTCCTGTAAAGTTTGGTTGAATTTGCTTCAGTGGTTTCAGAGAAGTTGATGAAAATGACGTTTTTCCCATAGGGTCCAATGTTAAATACAAGTTCCGTGCTCGTGGCCATGTTTTTTATCGGATCGGAAGGAAATGAGCAATCTTTGTAAAGGACCTTCCATACATCATTCCTGTAAAGTTTGGTTGAACTTGCCTCAGTGGTTTCAGAGGAGTTGAAGAAAATGATGTTTTTCCCATAAGGTCCAATGTAAAATACAAGTTCCGCGCTTGCAGCCATATTTTTGTCGGATCAGAACGCAATGAGCAATCTTTGTTAAGGATCTTCCATACATCATTCCTGTAAAGTTTGGTTGAATTTGCTTCAGTGGGTTCAGAGGAGTTGATGAAAATGACATTTTTCCCATAAGGTCCAATGTAAAATACAAGTTCTGCCCTGGCAGCCATGTTTTTTGTCAGATCGGAACGAAATGAGCAATCTTTGTAAAGGACCTTCCATACATCATTCCTGTAAAGTTTGATTGAATTTGCCTCAGTGGTTTCAGGGGAGTTGATGAAAATGGTGTTTTTCCCATAGGGTTCAATGTAAAATACAAGTTCTGCACTGGTGGCCATGTTTTTTGTCGGATTGCAACGAAATGAGCAAACTTTGTAAACGACCTTCCATACATCATTCCTGTAAAGTTTGCTTGAATTTGCCTCAGTGGTTTCAGAGGAATTGATGAAAATGACGTTTTTCCCATAGGGTCCAATGTTAAATACAAGTTCCGCCCTGGCGGCCATGTTTTTTGTCGGATCGGAACAAAATGAGCAATCTTTATTTAGGACCTTCCATACAACATTCCTGTAAAGTTTGGTTGAATTTGCTTCAGTTGTTTCAGAGGAGTTGATGAAAATGTGAAAAGTTAACAGACAGACGGATGGACAGACAACAGACGGACGACGGACGCCAAGTGATGGCAATAGCTCACACTGACCCTTTGGGTCAAGTGAGCTAAAAATCAATCAAATCAAATTCTGAAATAGGAGGTGCACATCTACATTATGTCATAAAGACTGTGTTAAAGTTTCATGAAAATATATTCAGTGGTTCAAGTGGAGTAGCAGATAAAGAGATGAGTACCCTCAGGTGTAACGGACGGACGGACGGATGGAAAGATGGACAGACGGAAGGACGGACGGACAGACAACCCCATCACTATATACCCCCACTTTTCAAGTGGGGGTATAAAAAAATGCACCCTGGCTACAGCCAAGTGAGCTAAAAAATTATAATCAATGTTAGGGTCAACAGTTTTGACTCAATATTTTGTATACAGTAAAACTTCAATTGCTCGAAAACCCAAGGAATGGATAAAAAGAATTTGAGCTTAAAATGGGTGTTCAAGCATTTGAGGTCGATCTATGTTAAAACTGGAACAAAGGGACCACAAAATAGGTTTGAGACATCCATGGTGTTCGATTCATCGAAGTTCTACTGTACTTTTTAAGGGGGAAAAGAAAATATTGTTATTGGGCCTTTGCCTACTGACCACCATAAATTGTTTTGCCCAATCATTGGCTGTTGTGTTTTTGTTTTGTTTTGTTTTGTTTTATATATATATATATATTTATTTTTTTTTTAATATTCATATTTGACACATACAACATAAAGTTTAAAGATATAAAGGGATATGGGAAGGTTCAGCAAATGTCAAACAAACATTTCAAGTTTTTCATTAGATTTAAAGTGTATGCTATAACCAGAAAGAAACTAAAAGCACTTTCTCAAAAGCTTTCATCTATCTAAGGGAGGGAATTTACTCTTAAACAGGCATTGACTATTCTTTTGGTATTTGTGTGCCCTGGAACTGCCAACGAAAACTTCTGCTGCTAGATATTTTAAATATTTTGATCAGGAAATACAAATATACAAGCATTTTCTGTGCCATTTCATTTGAACACATTTTCAGAAAAGATGTGCAAAACAAGCATTTTTTGTGCCATTAGCAATACAAGCATTTTCTGTGCCATTTCGTTTGCTAATATTTTCAGGAAAGAAAAGCCATAAAAGCATTTTTTGTGCAACTTCATATGAATATATTTTCAGGAAAGACCAGCACTACATGTCACCATCTGATGTTACTGTTATATACATTAGGTTTATTTCGACATTTTGTTTTTGTCAGGAAGAATTACACCCCCATTATTCCTAAAACAAAAAAGTAGAGGTCTAAGGCTCTGCATCATGAAGATCCACAAATTTCTATTGAAAAATTTTCTGAAATGCAGAGCAATTATGGCAAATCCTTGATTTTTGGAGGCATAAAAAGAGAACTTTATTCCTGTTTGACACTTTACTCCTTATGACTGTGTATTTTATGAGCAAGAAACACCAGCACTGCAATCCTTGCCTCATGTTCATATACAGCCAAACTTAGATGGCTTGAAGACCTAAGGGACTGATGAAAACAGTTTGAGTCAAATAACTAAATACCAAGGTTACTGTGAATTTATTTTCTGCATATGCACATTTCCACAACTTATGTCTCTTCAGTGCAGATAAAATCTAAACGTTTGGAAGACCATAAACCCAAAGATGTGTAAAAACTGATAAAGAACAAATAACCAATACGGTGTAAATGTAAAGCAAAAATCAGCTAAGGAGTGTTCCAGAAATCGAGCTCAAACTAGATTTAAACTTGAACAAAGGGATCACAAAGACGGTTTGAAGCAACCATTATGTTCCAGTTATTGCAGATAGAGCCATCGAAGTTCTACTGTAATATCATAACTCTGATGCTTTAGAAAGACGTAACATCTGTTTTTATTGCAACAACCCTATTTTACATATGTTATGGATTGTCAAGGCTGTTTCTCCCCTACAAATGACACTCTATGGTCACATTCAATTTCAAATTGCCATAGAAGAGCATACAATTTCTGCTCCACAAACAACACCCATCATGTCCATGTCCAAACCCAATACACTGAAGCCTAACATACCCTAAAACTGATAAAACTGTTTATGGACGAGTGACTTGCCTGTCGACTGTGACCTCTTGACCCTTCACGTCTTTCTCCTTCAGTATCAGATTCTGAAAATAAATATATACAGGGTTATATTGGTTAAATAAACTTAAAAATCAAATTAAGCTGGCACCTCACAGGGTTCTTGTCAAAGTTACTTAAATTTTATTTTTCTTAATATTTAGGGGCTGTGATATGAAATTGTAGATAAAACTAGAAAAACTGTATACCCCCGCTCCCCCCAAAAAGATAAAATCAAAATTTTATATAGATGGTCCACAATTTCATTGTGTACTGAACATTCTGTGCAAGTTTCATTGAATTTCACCTAGAGGTCTTGGGGGAGTTGTCACCACAAAGTGTACGTGTACCCTAGGGTGGACAGGATTATGGATGAACGGATGGACGAACCAACAAACAGACACCATGATCACTACATATCGCCCACTAAAGCAGGGGGTATAATAAAAAGAGGATGAAATGATGTTTGGCAGATTCAAGGGCAGAATATTAATGTGAACTGAAAAACACATGTAAAACAATCTGCCACTTCAACTTCAGAAGAGAGGTATAATTTTACTTTGAGGAAAAATGTGGATCATTGTGTAATATTTTTGTACACTGGACAAATTCATAAAGTTTGAAAATCTGACGCAATATTACAGGAATATGATAAGTGACTTACTTGAAAGTCAATCATTTTCATGATCACCTAGTTTCTTTGTTATGACAAATAACACAATCTGTTTCAGTTAGAAGTATTGAAGTGCTTTGTAATGAAAATTCTGTTAAATGTTAAAACTTCAGGAAATGATTTAACTCTTTAGTTTGTCGAACTCTTCATCACACTGTAATTCATTTGTTTGTCGAATTTTCCTTCATCATCAAAATCTAGTCAATATTTCCTCCATTTTCTAAATATAATAATGAATGTATTTGGAATAATCTTGATTTGAAATTAACACTGNCAACAGAGTCAAAAAAAAAAAAAAGAAAAAAGAAAAAGAAAAAAACACAAAAAACTATAAAAATGCAATATTATTGTGTCAATTTATAAGACCTCAGATAATCACCCCTAATCTTACTATTATAACAAACTCAGTTGACCAGTTCAAGCATGACATGTTAAAAATTGGCTTGAAATTAAGGAATAAAAGTCCAATAACTCTTACAATAAAAATCAAAATTTCACAAAAAATGTATTGACGGTAATGCTATCATACCTAATACGTCTACAAAGTCTGGAGAGAACTGACCCAAGGACTGTCAAGCAAGAGCATGACATGTAAAAAAAATTGTCTAAAATTAACAAATATAAGTCTCATAACTCTTAGAAGAACAATCTAAATTTCATGAAAAAGTATACATGGGCCATCATACCAGTATCAAATAGCTCAACAAAATTTGAATTGCATTGGCCATAAGGTTGTTAGAGTGCAACAATTGAAATCAATGGACAGACAGACAATCTGACATTGGTAAACCATAATATGACCTGACAGGAGTATAATAATAAACTGTGGACATAGGAGATGTCTCGCCAGCCCCTTGCATTGCCTTAATTTGCACATTGATCTACTGCAGCAGGAATAAAAATAAATTATAATCTTTAACTGTATTTACAATTTCCTTGGAAAAAATGATGTGAACACTCATGCATGACTAGGGAGCCAGGGCCACCATCCGCCCATGGAATCGGTATGTACTCCCCAAGACGAAACTGCATATCAAATATCAAGTGCCTAGGCCTACTAGTATAGGCTGGACAAACTGCTTGCTAAAAACTTAATGTGATCGTTCATGCGTGACTAAGGTGCCAGGGCCATCATCTGGGCATGGAATCAGTATGTACTCCCCAAGACGCAACTACATCTTAAATATCAAGTGCCTAGGACTACTAGTAAAGGCTGTACAAACTGCTTACTAAAAACTTAATGTGATCGTTCATGACTAAGGGGTCAGGGCACCATCCGGGGCGTGGAATCGGTATGCACTCCCCAAGACGCAACTGCATATCAAATATTAAGTGCCTAGGACTACGGGTATAGGCTGTACAAACTACTTGCTAACAACTTAATGTGATCGTTCATGCGTGACTAAGGGGCCAGGGCCACCATCTGGGTGTGGAATCAGTATGTACTCCCCAAGACGCAACTGCATGTCAAAAATCAAGTGCCTAGGACTATTGTTATGGGCTGTACAAACTGCTTGCTAAAAACTTAATATAATCGTTCATGCATGACTAAGGGGTCAGGGCCGCCATCCAGGCAAGGAATCAGTATGTACAGCCCAAGATGAAGCTGCATATCAAATATCAAGTGCCTAAAACTACTGGTATAGGCTGTACAAACTGCTTGCTAAAATCTTAATGTGATTGTTCATGCATGACTAAGGGGCCAGGGCCACCATCCACGCGTGGAATAGGTATGTACTCCCCAAGATGCAACTGAATGTCAAATATCAAGTGCCTAGGACTACTGGTATAGGCTGTACAAACTGCTTGCTAAAAACTTAATGTGATCATTCATGCATGACTAAGGGGTCAGGGCCACCATCCAGGCATGGAATCGGTATGTACTCCCCAAGACGCAACTGCATATCAAATATCAAGTGCCTAGGACTACTGGTATAGGCTGTACAAACTGCTTACAACTTAATGTGATCGTTCATGCGTGACTAAGGGGTTAGGGCCACCATCTGGGCATGGAATCGGTATGTACTCCCCAAGATGCAACTGCATATCAAATATCAAGTGCCTAGTACTTTGGCTTAGGCTGTACAAACTGCTTGCTAAAAACTTAATGTGATGGTTCATGCGTGACTATTAGGGGCCAGGGCTATAATCTAAGTAGGGATTTGAGTTGTACCCATAATAATGCAACTGCACATCAAATACTATGGACCTACAACTAACATAAGCTTGTTAATTCACAATAGTTTGCAATTGTTGACGCCGCCACTGGAAACGCTATCCCTAAGTCTCACTTCCGTGACTTTTTCGTCGCGGGCAAGACAAAAAGGAGAGTAAATAATCCCTAACATATTGCCACAAAAGCAAAACTGCCAAATTTTTCATATGACCTTACATCCCTATCTCATTTAATATTGAAATTTAAATCAGTGACTAAATTATCAAATCATTTCTGAGTACTGACAAACTAAAAGCCATCAAAAGTGTAGTTTTATAACGATTCCAAGTATGCAATATGTAACTGAATATTCTTTAACAGTAACTGAATATTTATTACCTTGTAACTGAATATTTATTTCATATCTGTGTAATGCTAGTTGCTAATTATTAATTAGTAAAACCAACTTTTATTTGAAGTTACAGTGGGTCTAATACGTGGTCAGTATGACATTTTTATGTTTTCAAAGTTTTTAATGCATAGCATTATGAATTGATTATACTTTATAACAAAATACCCAACTGTTTCATTAGTTTTTTAAAAAAAATATGTATGGAATACATAAGTGAAAAAAAAAACAATGGTCCCCTTGAATATTTATGGGAACTTATTGCCAGACTTAACTAATCGATCAAATTGATAATCGATCACTCATCAATAAAAATCGAACAGTAATCGATTGAATAGTTCGACTAATCGAACATTTATCAATCAAACTCTTTGAGGAGTTTGACCGATTATTTTGATTAGAAATTTGTGATTGATAAGTGATCACTGAAATTTCCTTTAACTTTAGAAAATGTTTAGTACCATCAGTAACAGTTATGTAGATTGGTTAGTCAAAATATAATAAGACAATTAAGATGGCTGATGATAATGCTGTGTTATTGAACAACTGATCATTAATCAATCAGAAATTGATCACAAATTTCTAATCAAAATCATCGATCAAACTCCTCAGAGAGTTTGATTGATAAATGTTTGATTAGTTGAACTAATCAATTGATTACCATTTGATTTTTATTGATGAGTAATCAATGATCAATTTGATCGATTAGTTATGTCTGGTTATTGGTATGAAAAGGGCAATTTGATATCAACCTTCTTTATGTATCAGTGTCAGTGAATATTTAACATTATAAATGAAATTAATATATGTCCATGGGAAAGTTGAGTGTGACAAATATTGTTTTCAAAAATCTATTATATAACATTTTCAAATCACAAACACATATAATCTTCAACATTAAGTTTGGATTATAATTCATGACACTGATTTTATAATTTAAGGATAATTTTTTAATATATTACATAGAAAGCACTAAAAATGTGAAATAAGAGGAGATAACACCTTGATTTGTATACAATTTTAATACTTGTGATGTTAAGGAATTTAAATATCATATTTAGAGCCATCCGTGGTATATAGATATGAAAATTTTTTTCGTTGCTAATGGACATTTGTTCAAGTTGGGCTTTGGCTTGAAAGAAAAAAAATTGGGTGGAACAGATTTACCATGTGCCAGCAATAATATAGGATCTGCCCGATTTCTTCACTGATAACCTCTTATGATGGATATCCCTGATCATTAACATATTTTATTTGCAATACTTCAATCAACATACAAATATTCCTCTAGTAACACTTAAAACAACTCCTTCTAAACTCCTGTCTTTTGTCTCCTTGTCAAGCAATCAAGCTTCTATATAATTCTATTGTATACCAATTTGTTATCACTGGAGTATCAAGGTAAACCCCTTCAGGCAGTTCAAATTGGTATACAATAGAATTCTATAGAACTCTTGATTGGTTGATTGACAAATAAAAGACAGGAGTGAAGGTGTTACTTGAGGAATATCGGTATGTTCATTGAAGAATTGCAAATAAAATATGTTAATAATTCGGTAAATCCGCCATAATAACATCTTAAAACTTAACTTCTGAAATGCTAATTTTTCAGATGAACAAAAATTCTAAAACTTATGTAAGACAACTGGAAATAAAATGTAGATGCAGACTCCAGTCACAACAAATTTTCAAGTGACATACAGGTGAAGGTCAGGATGTAAACTATCTAAATTAATAAGTTGTGAGTCCTCCATGGAAGACTTGTGTCGCCTGCAATGCTATTGTCGGAAACACAAATATTCAAGATGTTAAACAGGAAGTAGATGTCTGACACACCTGAATTTGATAAGTGCAATATGGAACCCCAAACTTAAGTCACATACAAAATTTCAAGTGGCTATGATTTGTAGTTGCTGAGAAAAGAGTTATGAGAATTTTTACCATTGAGAGTACTTGCTTAAAATATTCCAAGTCGGTAAACAGAAAGTAGATGCCCAAGAGACCTGAAGTTGGTATGTGGAACCCCAAACTAAAGTCACATACAAAATTTCAAGAGGCTGGAATTTGTAGTTGCTGAGAAATGTTACAAAAACGTGGGACAGACAACGACAACAACGACACCGCAAGACATATATGTCACAAGACACCACGTGTGCAGAGTTAAGAAATCTTGCACTTTAAAAAAAAACAAGATCTTCTATAAAATAAATTCAATATAAAATGAATTATTGTCTTACCTTTTTCTCCTGTGCCTCTATTTACAAGAAGCAAAAAAGCTCTTTTAACTCGAGCTATCATTACTAATGCAGATAACATTTTGACAATTTTTTTTTCTAATATCTAATCTTTCAAAATTAAAAAAATTTTCTATGCCAATTTTATACACTACAATGCTAATTTTGATAATATATTCAGAAATTAGTTTTTCAAATATTTTTCCCTTTTATAAGAAAATGCTTTTTGACTGATCCTTTAAAAAATTCAATATTTATATCGGTACAGCACAAAAAGGATCTATAAATTTAGTCCAATCAAAATCTTTAAAAACAAAAATATTTTAGAATAGTCAAAATTATTTTGGTAAACTGTCACACAATCCAAGATTCCCTAAACTGACAATTTAATTCAGACTTCTTTGTTTCCACATATGAACAAGTTGATCTCTTTGACCTAACTCTACCTGTAAGGTCACGTCATCAATGACTCGATAGGAAATCAACGGAAACCAATCCTAGATTCTCAAAAGTATGCAATCAGGATATGGAATTTCCAGCACTTCTTAGGTGTGGAAAAAGAAAGATTAATATCTGCAATTTTTTTCTATTCCCTTTTTCTAAAAAAATGAACAGAATCAAATTATGAATGCAATATAAACATGATTAATTTTAATTAATATTTCAAATTAATTGTAAAAATTGTGAAAATAGAGTCCCCCAAATAAGCCCTAGTATTGATTGTTGCCACATCTGCAATATGATGACACCATGGTGTGAAACTGTAGATCAGGTGCCCATTTTGTCTTTCTAATTAATCTGCGTTGACATCACTAATGACATCAAGACTATTTCAGTCATCTATTAATGTACTTAAACAAACACAGGCCAGTTCTTCCATTGATGCAATACCTCTTTTTATTATTTGTTTTTTACACTTTTCTCTGTTGTTATTTGGTTTGGAGACAAACAAGAGGCTCTTTACAGCAATACAACCATAAAATTTATGTAACATAGTTTATCATTTTTCAAGATATTATGCAGAAGGACAGGAAAATTTTATATTTATAGAGTCTGCTCCGTTAGGCACTAGTCTGATGCCCGAGACTAGTAAATTTTAATTTGGACTAGCAAATTTTTTCAACCACTAGTGCGACTGGACTAGCAAAAATTTAGAGTTGCAAAATTTTATATTGCATTTGCTAGACAACATGCTAAATTCATCACAGTAAAATTTTTCTTATTTTTTCGGACTAGTAAAATGGGATTCGGACTAGTTAATCTGTTACCTCAACTAGCCCAAAGAACAAGTTATGAAAATAGTTTTTGGCGCAGACTGTTTATATGCTGTTCTTGCCTAGGGCTCTCTATTAAAGCTAATATTACCTGAATCTGGAATAATACAACTCTATTTGTTTTAGGACTCAACTATGTTCCAAGCTGGTGGCCATCTTGGATGAGGTTGAGGCTTGTTGTAAAGGACCATATGAAGACAATTGTGACTAAGTTCACTTATAACATTTTAAGTGTTTATTACCGTCAAATGTTAAAATACATTGCCTGCTTGATGAGGTACAGACATGCAGGAAACCACTTTTAAAAGGGTTCACCAAAAGAATGTTGTAACTTTGTCTTGTTCAAATTGACTTACATTGTAATAGTTTCAAAGGGGAAACTCTTAGAATAGGTTTCAAAATAGAATTCAATGTTCATGATGTTATATTATGTCCTCTGCTAGCAGCAATTTTTGATGGGATGCAACTTTGTTGGACACAAAAGTAGCCACAAGGAAATTTGCAGTGACTTTTCTCCAAATATTTTTAGTAACCATTAGAAGATTACATACCATGCACCAACGGAAAACTAACTTTTTACCGCTTTACATAAAGTTTTACATTTTTATGTTATTTTTAACAAAAGAATTTGATTTGAAAAAAGAGGGAGTTCACTTAGTGAATTGAACATCTTTAATCTTTTGTTATAATATCCTATGGTCTATTGATGAACCAAAACATGTGGGTCAAGAGTTAATCTCGATTTTTAAAAAAAATCCTATCACCATATAACATTTAGCAAAATACAACTCAAGTCTTCATGAATACTTTTGACCAAATATCATACCATTTCCAATATTACAAGCTGAAAAACCTTTGATGAAAAAGAACTGTTGGCAGACAGACTGACAGACAAACAGTCTTAAGTCTTTGAAAGTTTCAGGAAATCTATTAAAAATAAGAATCACAGATTTTTGCAACCTGACTATTGAAAATCATCATAATTTACTAGGAATTGAAAAAGATGTGGTTGCTAAATAGAATTCCAAGCTAGAGGCTCACATGAGCCTGTATTGCTTACCTGGCTATTGGTTATATTCATGGAATGTTATTAAAGATAACTAGAGCTGTTGGCAAAGCCAGACTAATAACCCAGCATCTGCATTTGAGGAATAATGCATGACACTTTGAAATTTTGACCTTCAGCAACATGGTTATTGGTAAGTAAATCTGTGACATTATATAAAGTCTGCCATGAAATACTGTCCGGCTTTATAATTATGATCTATGATAACAAGTGTGGACCCAAATTGATGTCTCATCCGTCCCTTCATGGTCGCAAAATTGATGTGAATTCTCAAAATAACTAAATCAGAAAACTAAACATATTCGCTAGAATGTGAAATTATGGTAAGTGACAAAAGCAAAACAGCGGACTGTCATGAATCACCAAAATCGAAAATATCAGTGACCACTGATAGATACTGAAAAACCAAACATGTTCATTAGACTGTGAAAATAACGTCAAGGGCTAAAGTCAAACAGCGGGCTGTCATGTTCCATTTGAGACAAACCCAAATACCAAATATTATTGACCTTACATTAATAGATACTGTTCAACTTAACATGATCACTGGACAATGAAATTGAGGTCACAACAGACTGTTATGTACTACTCAAGACCAGCCTATATACCAAATATCATTGACCTACCATTTATAGTTACTGAGAAAATAACCTAATCACAAAAACTTAATATGCTCACTAGATCGTGAAATTGAGGTCACAGACAAAAACCATATAGCAGACTGTAATGTACTACCTAAGACCAACCTCCACACAATATATCATTGACCTACCACTTATAGTTACTGAGGAACTAAACTAAGCACAAAAACTCAACATGTTCATTGGACCATGAAATTGGGGTCACAGACAAAAACCATATAGCAGACTGTCATGTACTACTCAAGACCAACCTATATACCAAATATCATTGACCTATCACTTATAGTTACTGAGAAAATGACCTAATCACTAAATCTTAACATGCTCACTAGACCATGAACTTGAGGTCAAGGACAAAAGCCATATGACAGACTGTCATGTACTATCTAAGACCAACCTATATACCAAATATCATTGACCTACCACTTATAGTTACTGAGAAACTAAACTAAGCACAAAAACTTCACAAATTCATTGGATTGTGAAATTGAGATCACAGACAAAAGCCATATAGCAGACTGTCATGTACTACTCAAGACCAACCTGTATACCAAATATCATTGACCTACCAATTATAGTTATTGAGAAAATGACCTAATCACAAAAACTTAACATGATCACTAGACCGTGAAATTAAGGTCAAGGACAAAAGTCATATGACAGACTGTCATGTATACATAAGACCAACCTACATACTAAATATCATTGACCTACCACTTAGGCCATATCAAATTAATTTATAGATTCTCATCCCCACCCGCCCCATTTTTTCTAAGCTCATTTTTTTTTTTAGTTTCAATTATTCAGAAATTTTCTTTAAATTCCTATCAATTTTAGTGAAAATCAGTAAAAAATATAAAATAAAACCCTCCCACCCGCCCCAAATTTTTTGTTACAGGTGGATGAGAATCTACAAATTAACTTGATAGGGCCTTATAGTTACTGACAAACTAAACTAAGCACAAAAACTTAACATGTTCATTGGACCATGAAATTGAGGTCACAGACAAAAGCCATATAGCAGACT
This sequence comes from Modiolus philippinarum, assembly GCA_002080025.1. Classification (NCBI taxonomy): domain Eukaryota; kingdom Metazoa; phylum Mollusca; class Bivalvia; order Mytilida; family Modiolidae; genus Modiolus; species Modiolus philippinarum. The sequence continues at coordinate 3,393 of MJUU01068533.1, read as the reverse complement.
CTCATGTACTACTCATGACCAACCTATATACCAAATATCATTGACCTACCATTTATAGTTACTGAGAAAATGACCTAATCACAAAAACATAACATGAAAGTTTATGCCGCCGCCGCCGCTGCATCCGCCGTCATACTTTGTATGCATATGTCTCGCTTTCCGCACCTTTCGTCACGGGCAAGACAAAAATCGAGTACAAAATAAAATGCATTGTTGATCATGAAATATTGTCCTCTTGGGTTTTCCAATGAAATATATAACAGGAAGGAGACTTTTACACAGGTAACAATTTTGGTTTACAAATCTAGCAGAAACAAAGCAGTTGCAGATTTTATTGCCATTATGTCCTATCTACTAGTCTTCATACAAATGGTTATACATATAATTAGGTGGAAATAAGGATTTTTTAACCAAGCTTGACACAAAATAAACATAGAGGTCAAAATAAAAGTCAAGGTCACAGTGACCTAAATTTGGTAACCCACAATTCAACTTCATATAATGCATGTAAATATAAAGTCTGATAAATCCTAGGTGTAAAAGTTCTTTTCAAGGCATAAAATGGACATGGTTTTACTATCATTAAGGTCAAAGATCAAAGTCTAGGTCACAGCAACCTATATTTGGAACAAGACACATTGCCTTTCCATGATTTACCACATACCAAGTTTGATAATCCTTGGTGCTTAATTACTTAAGTCCTGCTCCAAACAAGAAATGGACATGGTTTTACTATCAGAAGGTCAAAATCATGGTCACAGTGATATAAATTTGGTATGGTACACATCAACTTCCCATGATGCATCTGCATACTAAATTTGATTGTGCTAGGTGTTATGGTACAAAAGTTTTGCCTCCGACACAAAATATACATGGTTTCACTATCATGAGGTCATAGGTCAAAGCCAAGGTCACAATGACCTCAATTGTGATGATAATCCAAGGTGTACAAAAGTTATGCTCTAGACACAAAACAGATACGGTTTTACTATCATAAAGGTGAAAGGTCAAAGTCAAAGTCACACAGTGACCTTAATTTGGTATGCGACACATCGTCTTCCCATGATGCGTCTACATACTAAGTTTGATAACCCAAGGCGTACAAAAGTTATGCTCTAGACACAAAACAGATATGGTTTTACTATCATTAAGGTCAAAGGTCAAAGTCAAGGTCACAGTGAACTAAATTTGGTATGCAACATGCAACACATCACCTTCCAATGATGCATCTACATTCCAGGTTTGATAACCCTAGGTGATATTTATGGTATAAAAGTTATTCTCCAGACACAAACCGGGACGAACAGACAGAAAGGTAGAGACAGATGGACAGAAAATGTGATTCCTATATACTCCCAGAACTTCCTTTGCAGGGGGTATAATTACTATAATCAAAAACTTTTAAGGGGACTACCCAAGGACTACCAGTATTTTGATTAAAGTTGGTTAAATTTGTTCAAGCTGATTTGGAGAAGATCTCTGAATATATTTCTGATGGGGTCCTATGTTAAACTATGTTCCCAATTGATGGCCATCTAAGGTGAGGTAGAACATGAAAATTAAATTTTTTAAAAGGGGCAACCAAAGCAACATTATCGTCAAATTTGGTTAAAATTGTTCAAGTTGTTCCAGAGGATATCTTTGAATGCATTTTCAATAGGGGCCAATGCTGACTATGTACCCCGCTGCCTGTTCAAGTGGTTCCAGAGGAGATTTTTGAATACATTTAACATTGGGTCAAATGTTTACCATGTTCCCTGGTGCCGGCCCTGCAAGATATATGTCAAAATTGTAGTCCTTATTAGACTGATCTTTTCTGGAATTCAACTTGACGGTCTTTATCAAATAGTTTTTTGAAATACAAATCAATTCAAAAAGTATTGGGTCTTTCATAGTCTCAGTTAACTTACCAAAACTAGCTCCTTATTTTTTAAATTCTAGTTGATGACATCAAATTGCTTAATCATATGACTTCAAGTTAGAATTTCAATAATTATAGTCTTTGACATTTTTAACCCTTACCATGCGGGGACAGATAAATTTCATTTGAACACCCTTAAAGCTCCCAAAGCCTACAGAGACACTGTTTTTTGTACTTCTATCTTAGAATTGACTTTCTCCTTTAATATCATACATTCAAAATCATGACGATTTTGCAAAGTCTGGTTGTTGAAGGCATGAAATTGCAGGCTGGGAATTTGAAAGTGCAAAGAAATCGCACATTTTTGACGGGGTGGGCTCCATTTTCGGGCTACCAGAGTGCAACACTTCATCGCTGAATCTCCAAATCAGTTAATAATGATAATACGATGTCACCACTATCGTAAGATGTAAGTGTTAGTCCCTTGGACGCATGCATCATCTGCACTTCTGGTTTCGAAGTGCAAAATTGTCAAAAAATGCAAATTTGGGAACCCAAGAATTACAAAATCCCACACCAAGAGCACGTTTCTGCCCAAATTTTCAACCTAGGCATCTAGGAATGACTAACGAGGTGCAACATTCCCAAAAGGTACTTTTAATTTCTATTATCGGTAATTTGTACAAATTTCCTTTGATCTATACAGACTGATATTCTCAGTATCACTGAACTGGACACTATCACAAAAATATCGGGTCACTGTGAAGGCGTCACGTGCGGGTTACTAAGCTGACGTCATGTTCTGTACTCTTTGTCATGTTCATACGCGTAAGACGTTGAATTAAGAATGAATTTAAATTATTGCAATAAACAATAGATTAACTGTGCTTAAATAGAAATTTCAGCTTATTACAATGTCTTTTAGAGTTCTGTTTATTCTTTAGTGAATTACCGATAAAAGAAATATAGGAAATTTTGTTTTTGATACGGACTTTATCACGGCGTAACGCATCAAGCTCGCCCTAACAGGCTCACTTGATACTGGCCGTGATAAAGTCTGTATCAAAAACAAAATGTCCTATATTCCATATATACGTCAACATCAGCCATTTTGTAGGCAAAAAAAACAGCCAAAAACACAAAAAAAAATACCGGCATTTTGGGCTGTGGTTACTATTATTTGGGGCTCTTAGACACATGAGACAAAGAATCTACAAACACATGGTAGAACAAAGCAAAGAAACAACTCTTTTATTGTTGTTTTTCATCTTGAAGTCACTATGAGGTCTTAAACAATGAGCTTTGCTCATATCACATAGTGGTTTCAATGAAACTCTTTTAGACATCATTTATTTGAAAATAAAACCATGATTTCACTTGCTTTATTTGATCTATAGTAAAAGCTCTCCAAAATTGAAACCAATTTTCTAAATTTTAATTACATGATCTGACACTTTTTCTAAATTCTAATTACATTTTATCTGACACTAATGCTCCCTTAAGCATTGAAACTATTATCAAAGAAATGTAGA
>MJUU01068526.1:44869-65586 GCA_002080025.1 Modiolus philippinarum | reverse complement strand
GCGTTAGTGCAGCCGGAAAACATGTTTGCGACAGTAAAATCTTAGATTTACCACCTGCAGTTTGCTTATCTTCATTCTAATGCAAAATCCCCCAGAAAACATTTAAAGTCGATTTTAAAATCACAGGAAGTTCGTTGTGCGTCTGCGCCATTACGTTGCTATTGGTTCCGACTGTAAATATTGGATTTTACCCACTCAAAATTCTGACGCCATCAAATCAAATATCATAATACCGAAGTTACTGTAAATTTATTTTCTGCATATGCGCATTTCGACAACTTATGTCTCATCAGTGCAGATAAAACCAAAACATTTGGAAGTCCATTAACCAAAACGTGTAAAATCTGATGGAGAACAAATAACCAAAAGGGTTTAAATAGAAAAGCCAAAATTCAGCTAAGGACAGAGCTATGCATGAGGGAGATACTCCTTAGTTTTAAACAAAATTTGGTTCAATTTTGATATTGCAAAATTAGCGTTACAAATATAAGTTTATTAGCATGTGTTTTAACATATGTTGTAACAATGTGTTTTTGATTCTAGTTCAGTCGGTAATTCATGTTCATATGATTTCAATTCTTTCTTTTTTTATTGTTTTCATATTGGATTATTTTACCGATGATAAATCGATTTCAGAAACGAAAAGATCATTTTTCCGTTTCTGTATTCGCATATTACTACTATTACTGGCATTTTGTGGTTGGACTACTTTTTGTTTACGATAAGCTTATTCTCTGCAATGGAGTGTGCATTGACTATATAACTAAATACCGAAGTTACTTTGCATTTAATCTATATTTTTACAAAGACATTTCTAATTCGAGTATCACAGCTTAAAACATGAATTAAAATAATGCAATTTGTACAACAAATGCAAAGAGATTACTCCGTAAGAAAAAAATCATTAAAGGCAACAGCTTTTTTTTATCCGTACATTTCTCTCTGTAATTGGATTTTTCATTTAGTGTACATATCTATATATCTTAAGAAAGAAAGAACAAATATGCAGATGATAAAACTCTATGAGAAGATATCTACATATTTAGAGACAAAGCCTTCCATGAAATGGGTGAGTAACTTACGTTTTTTCTAAGATAATAATACGACAAAAAAACGTGCCATTTTATAGACATAAGTGTAGTTGATGCTTATCTAATTGTTTCGTTGGTATGATAAGGAATATGATTAGAAACTTCCATGCTTGTGTGTTGACTATCTAGCATTTATGAGTGCAAAGCATGTTTGTAGCATTGCTCGACATCTAGCATTGAAATCCCCTCGAACCGGAGCTAAGGGCCGTCTTGAACTTACTATGAGGTATGACCAAGGCTTTATGTTGAAGGCCTCATGGTGACTTCAAGACGAAGATCACTAAGAAATTCGTTGTTATATTGCTTGATTGTACCATGAACTAAAAAGTATTTGTAGAGACTTTGTCTCATTTGTATTTACTCCATATCCTTTCATTGTTTATTTGTATGAATTCGACATTCAAGTTAACATACTTATAGGGTCTGTAAGTCTCGTCATGTGACTCACGAGAATCCACGATAAACAGGCAATTCGAAAACGTTTCCCGCCAAATCATGACGTCTGCGGATTATGACGTTCAAATTCTTGTTTGAAACGTCATAAATCTTTGTTTAAAATGTAACTTCCAGGGTACAAGTTTTGATCCCGGAAGTTCAAAAGTTGTACGAGACTTACAGGCCCTATAGAAAGACAGAATGAAGCAGGTCAATCAAGGATCATAGCCTTGAAAAGCATATCATCAACGTAATTATAAATTTCCAAAACCCACAACTACTTAAAATTAGCTATTCGTTTTACATAGTCAAGTATTTTGATGTCAAAAACAAAGAGTAATTATATATACTAGCTCTCTTATTAACAAGGTACACCAAAATTACTGATATCTATTAACAGGAAATTTTTAAGAATTTGTAGTTAGAATGTCGGGTTATGATGACGATAGTGCCCTGCCTCAGTAGACCTCTTTGTTGACTCAGATTCATTATGATCAGGCAAGGTTAACGCACAGATAGAAGAAATGCGAGGAAGAAAAACACTTGCCCCTATTCATTGAGTTTTAAAGATGCAAGTTGATGGCAATGTAATTTGAAAAGATTGTTAGCTGTTAATCACGCATATGGAAAATACAAACTTATTAGACAATAATGTCTCTGACTTTTTCTACCAGAGCCATTAAACTTTTTATTATTGTCAAAACTATAATAAGAGCCCCTCATTAAGATGGGGGTGTCCTATAGTGTTCACTTTGTCCGTCGGTCTGTCTGTCCGTCTGTCCGTCAACATTTTTTTCGTCAAAGATTTCTTGGCTTCTACTCACACCCTATTACCGGCAATCCCATCTACAGAGGCTATCCCGTCTGCAGATTTGTAAACAACTTGAAGACAGAAGAAGGTAATGCTTTCAATTACAAATAAATCATATTAATATTCAGGTACATATTTGTCTTTTGTGCTTTAAATGTAGCTAATATGTCTATGAATATTCATGACAAATACTGATTTGCGATTTTTCGAGACTACAGAGATTTTGAGGGAGAAATTTGCAATTTTCAATTTTATTGCTGAAAATCCGCATTGAAATACTTATCATCTGAAAACGATTTTATAAAACTTAAGAATTTCGACGGTTATGAAATATACAACATCTGATTTATTGTATATAAAATCTAGCTTATCATTTAGTACTGCATAACGGCAGAATCCTCATATTATTTCAAGCTTTTGCCAATCCAGAACAATAGGTTTTAAAATTATTGACTATCACCGACAACAGATAGTGACAATCCCAACCGATGAACTAAGCTACAACAAACAAACAAAATTATTTGTATTAAAAGAGGGTAGCGTAAATTAGCGTATATTGAGCATATTATTCCAACTATAGAAATGCCATTTTTTATCATAAATTGGTGGCCTTGATATGTTATATGTTCATCGAGTAAGGCAAAATAAAGCAACGCTGGACAATAAATTCCATGAACAAGAGGCTCTCAAGAGCCTGTATCGCTCACCTGGACTATGACCCAATACAATTAGTAAAAAAAACGTCTTTGTTCAAGGGTCTCAATTTCAAACTATGTAAAGAAGCCTTAATGTCAAGTGGTCCAACTTTTAACTATTTTTCCCTATTACCTGCTATAGCCAGGTGAGCTAAAAACTGTGGACTCCAGCAACAACTGGTTATCTATATGTATTTTATTCAGTTAGCTTCATAGATAACCGTTTTTGCATTTATTTGCGAATCAGGACTTCACGGATGTTAAACATACAAATCGACATGATTTGAATTGTAATATTTTAACCCCGCTTTGCAGGAGGAAAATAGTGTTTATGTTGTCCTTCTGTCCTTCCGTCCGTCCTTCTTTTTGTACCCAACGGCTGGTATCCATTACTCCTCCTAAACCACTGATCGGAATTTCATGAAACTTATGCAGGAGCTTCATTGCATATTGTAGATGTGCACTACGCTATTTGTTTTCCAACAATTTCCTTTTTTCCAGATTTTTGACATGTTTTGGACCTTGTCATTTTAGCTCAATGCAAACCACATAGTGACCACACGGTATCCACTACTCCTCTTAAACCACTGATCAAAATTTCATAAAACTAATACAGGAGCTAAATAACATATTGTAGATGTGTTTTTTGTTTTCCTATAATTTTTTGTTTTCCTATAATTCATCTTTTTCCAGATTTTGGACATGTTTTGGACTTTGTCATTTTAGCTCAGTGGAAACCATATTTGTCATTTTAGCTCAATGCAAACCATATTTGTCATTTTAGCTCAATGCAAACCATGTTGTGACCACATTGTATCCACTAGTCCTCTTAAACCACTGATCAGAATTTCATGAAACTAATACAGGAGCTTAATTATATATTGTAAATGTGCACTACGCTTTTTGTTTTCCTATAGTTCTTTTTTTCCAGATTTTTGACATGTTTTGGACTTTGTCATTTTAGCTCAATGCAAACCATATTGTGACCATATGATATTCATTACTCCTCCTAAACCACCGATCAGAATTTCATGCAGAAGCTTAATTACATATTGTAGATGTGCACTACGCTTTTTGTTTTACAATATTTTTTCCCAGAGTTTTGACATGTTTTGGACTTTGTCATTTTAGCTCAATGCAAACCACATGGTGACCACATGATATCCACTACTCCTCTTTAGCCACTGATTGGAATTACATGAAATTTTTGCAGGAGCTTAATTGCATATTGTAGATGTGCACTACGTTTTTTGTTTTCCAAAATTCTTTCTTTTTTTCAGATTTTTTTTCATATATGTTTAACTTTGTCATTTTAGCAAATTCAAACCACATTGTATCCACTGCTCCTCTCAAACCTCAGATTTGAATTTGATGAAATTTATGCAGGAGCTTTTTTTACATATTGTAGATTTGCATTCCATTTGTTCCTTTTTGGCAGATTTTTGACATGTTTTAGACTTTGTCATTTTAGCTCTTTTTCCTCAATGCAAACCATATGGTAAGAACCTGATATCCACTACTCCTCCATGACCACTAATCAAAACTTCATGACACTTACGCTGGACCTTAATTACATATTATAAATGTGCACTTTGTATTTTGTTTTCCAATAATTCCTTTTTTTCCAGGTGTTAAAGAAAATGCAGGAAGAGGCGAGGTTGGGGTATCCGTGGCCCACTTGGCCACAGTAACTCTAGTTTTTTAGTATATTTTTTTTTCTTATCGACAAAAGTACTCGGGTCATGCAGCAGTGCCGATAATGTTAAAAGGGGTAGTAATTTAAGGGTTATTTAGGGGTCGACCATTTGATTTTGCAGGGGGGGGGGGGGCTTGAGCGATACTATCTATGATCATGAAAATTTTGAACAATGTATTTATTTTCACCAAATGTCGCATCAAATTATTAATTCGCATTTGCAATATAAAATTTATTCTTCTAATCAACATTAAATTATTTATTTTCATGACATATAGGATTTAAATGTTTATTTTCACTGGAATCAAGATTAAATTATTTACTTCCAAAATATATAAATTATTTATAATGGTTAGATTTGCAGTTGCAAGCAATAACAGCTGTCATCCCAAGACAACCAATTCGACCATTCCATTTCATTCGCTTTTACGAAATCTACATAGAAATCAAATTTTCGTTCAAGTCTAACAAAGGTGATTTTTTTACATAATTTTGCAGCCATCTCTGAAATTAAGGTCATTTTGAATTGCGTTTTTTTCCTAAGTTCCTAAGATATTTAATCTTCAGTTTATTTGAAGAAGAGTAATAAAAAGAGGAAACATGTCATCCCGGCTTGTCTTGGGTGACATAAAAAAGAAATCAGAACAATACCACTTACGTCCGCGGCGACATAATTATTATTCGAAAAGGAATAAAAAGAAGAAGTCGCCAATCTTCGATTTGATGACTTAATGTGTTATGAAATATGATACTTATATATCACTTTTAGCAAGAACATACTGATAAATTTCAATTCTTGCAAATATCATCTTTTAAGGTAGTACGGAAGTCTTTGTGATTTGAAACCATTGGGCCGATGCCACTGCTGGTGGACCAGAGGTCCCCGAGGGTATTCACCAGCCCGATAGTCAGACTTGTCTGACATGAACAATTTGCCTTGCGTTTCATAGAAATTTACCGTATTTATCAAAATTCTAACCCCATAAAAATACTAAGTATTGCACTCGGTAGATGTCCTTTATACTGGATTTGGCCTCCCATTTCGATTTTTTGGTATTGAGTACTTCTTTTTTTACTACTTTTGGATTATGGCATTCCATATTATTTGATTCTAATGCTGCTGATGAGAGGTTACAGCATAACGAAATTTACTGTATCTTACGCAACTTCGATATTATTGTGTTTAGCATGAATACATCAATATAATGCACTAGATGAACATGGAAGTGGGAGGGAGTTATAATATGATGAATTTAATACAGTGTTGAGAAGTGGGAGGATGACAGGCGCGGAAGATTAGGAAAGTGGGCTTAGATTTCGGAAAAAGAAGTTGTGAGATAATTGATTTGGAGGTTGCAAGGGGGGGGGGGGTGTTAGGTAGTTGGAAAAAAGAAAGTAGAAGAGTATGAATAGTTGTTCATCCCTATTCATAGCTAACCTTCGTAATTACTTTTCTAACTAAGTCAGTGAACCCGTTTTCTCAATATTTCAGGAAACTGAAATTTTTGTACTGATAAACAATGAAATAATATGGAGGAAAAGATATAAAAAGTGAAAATATGGGGAAATACCAACCGCGCACTGCCGTTTAACCTAGGAGTCAACAACCATTTAACCTTAAGGGTTTTATGGTTTTCATACCCCGCCTCACAAAGTCGCAGGATATTGTGTAAAAACTCGAGTTATGTGTCTGTCCTTGTGTTCTTCTGTCTATCTTTCCGTCCGTTTCCGTCGAAGGTTTCCCGCTGATATCAAGTTTACATGTTAGAAATAACGTCGTGTCTAAAACTTGGTTTTAGTTCTTTAAAACAAAAGCATTTAAGATCAAAGGTATAGTTGAATCTGGGATTATGTCCTCTAAAATTTCATTTTTTACTTTCCGTACAATAACTTGTGAACGAAACCAAGTCGTTTACAACTGAACATTCTGCACTCTACCAACACTTTTTGAAAATGTTTATGGTCATAACATTGTTCACAGCCCCCAAAATGTAAGAAAAACGTGAAACCAATGTTATGAATGTGATTAGTTATAATCAAATTGCATGATTTTTATTTTAGTTCGGGATCGCCAATTCCAAGTTATAATCTGCTGTCAGTGATATCAGTTTAAGAGTTGTTTGTGATAGCTAACGAGAGTGTTACCTCTGAAATAAAATAAGGATTTCGTCCATATGAGGAGGTAAATGAATGACAGTTGACTTATATTTTTTATATGTATTACAACACTAAAACTATTTTCCGTAGTATTGCAAAATAAAACTATTTTCCGGACGATTCCGTGTAATAATCTTTTAAAATGTACTTTATTTCACCGAAAACTCCCGATCTATGATACTTCATACAATAGTATTTGACTCATATGTTAACCTATACATAAAGAATAAAAATATATATATACAAGAAAAGACTTACGGTCTGTCACTGCAAACTTGTTAACATATCTGCAGATGTGATAGCCACTGTAGTTGGGATTGCCGGTAATATGGAGTGCTACTAAAGGGAATGATTTTTTGTATAATGTAAGAGATTTTTAAGTTGGTGGGACGTCCACTTCCTGTTTGCCGATACTTTATTATTTTACCATTAACACAATTTTTGTCAAAGATTTCTTTGCTTGTATAAATGGGACTGATTTGAATTTTTTTTTTTGAAGCTTGAATATGATAAGTTGTTTTTGTGTGAGCGATTTTCAAGTTTGTCTAACACCACTTCCTGTTTGCCGATATTTTGATTTTTTTTACAATAAACAAAACATTCGTCAAAGATTTCTTGGCTTATTTAAGTGGGGATTATTTGAAATTTGGTCTAAAGCTTGGAAATGATACGTTGTATTCTGTAAGCCATTTTCAAGTTGGTGAGACTTCTCCTTCCTGTTTGCCAATACTATGATTTTTACAATAAACGAAATTTTTTTCACATATTTCCTGGCTCGCATAGGTGGGAATGACATGAAATTTTGAACCTTGAAATTAAGAGTTGTATTGCGTGAGCGATTTTCATGTTTGCCACACATCCATTTCCTGTTTGCCGATACTTTTATTTTTAAATATAAACAAAATTTGCGTCAAAAATTTTTTGGCTTCTATTGTAGGGATTGATTTGAAATTTGGTCTAAAGTTTGGAAATGACTAGTTTTATTGTGTAAGTAATATTGAACTTTTTAAGGCGTCTACTCCCTGTTTGCCGATACTTTTATGTTTAACTTTGAAAACATTTTTCGTCTATGATTTCTTGTCTTGTATCAGTGGAAATAATAGATATTTATTCTGAAGCTAAGAAATGATATGGGTTGGTTAAACTTCAAGAAACCACTGTGTACAGCAAATCTCTGTATCAACATATAATTAGGGTCAAACAGAATTTGAAACCACACATTTTTAGCTCACCTGACCGAATGGATCAGTGTGAGCTATTGTCATCACTTTGCGTCCGTCGTCTGTCGTCTGTCGTCCGGCGCTAAATTTTCACATATTCATCTTCTCTGAAACCACTTAAGCAAATTTAACTAAACTTTACAGAAATGATGTATGGAAGGTCCTTCACATAGATTGAACATTTCATTCCGATTCGATGAAATTCATGGCCGCAAAAGCTTTAACATTGGACCCCAATGGAAAAACATAACTTTCAACATCTGCTCTGAAAATATTGATGCAAATTTAACTAAACTGTACTGAAATGATGTATGGGAGATCTTTCACAAAGATCGCACTTTTTTTCGATTCGACATGAAACATGGCCGCCAGCACGGAACATAGTTAACATTGGACCTAAGGGAAATTCACATTTTCATCTTCTCCTCAGAGACCACCGAAGCAAATTCAACCAGACTTTACATGAATAATGTTTGAGGGGTCCTTCAAAAGGATTTAACATTTCGTTCCGATTGGATAAAAAACATGGTCGCCAGCGCGGATCTTATGGGAAAATCATAATTTTCAACATCTCCTCTGAATCTGTTGAAACTAATTTAACTAAACTGCACTGGAATGTGTGACGGTCCTTTACAAAGACTGCAAATCTCGTTCCAATTCGACAAAAACATGGCCACCAGCACGGAACATAGTTCATCATTGGCCCTATGGTAAAGTCACATTTTCATCTTCTCATCTGAAACCACTGAAGCAACCAAACTTTACAGAAATAATGTATGGAATGTCCTTCACAAAGATTGCACATTTTGTTCCGATTCGATAAAAACATGGCCGCAAGCGTGCATCTTAGTTTTAACATTGGACCCTATAGGAAAAACATCATTTTCAACATCTGCTCTGAAACGGTTGAAGCAAATTTAACTTAACTGTACTGTATTGATGTATGGAAGGTCTTTTACAAAGATTGCACATTTCGATCCGATTCGACAAAAAACATGACCGCAAGCACGGAACCATTGGCCTATTGGAAAATTACATTTTCATGTTCTCTTCTGAAACCACTGAAGCAAATTCAACCAAACTTTACAGGAATGATGTATGAAAGGCCCTTCACTATGATTGCACATTTCGTTCCGATTCGATTAAAAAACATGGCCGCCAGCTTGGATTTTAATTTTAACATTGGACCCTGTGGGAAAAACATCATTTAACTTCGGTATTTTATTATTTATTACCCTGGGACGATGCCTCTGCTGTTGGATTGTTAGTTCCCGAGGATATTCACCAACCCAGTAGTCTGTACTTCGGTGCTGACCAGAAAACCAACTGTAATGAAACTTGCAATATCTAAATTTTTGAAATTTTCGTTAAAAACTAAGGAGTATCTCCCTCATGCATAGCTCTGTCCTTGGCTGAAGTTTGGCTTTTCTATTTGGATCCTTTTGGTTATTTTGTTTTCTAGCAGCTTTTACACGTTTTTCGGTTAATGGACTTCCAAATTTTTTGGTTTGATCTGCACTGATGAGACATAAGTTGTCGAAATGCGCATATGCAGAAAATATCCGTAACTTCGGCATTTTATTATTTTTTATCAGATGCCCTGAAACTATTGAAAGAAATTCAGCCAAGCTAAGATTGCTTATTTTGTTTTAATCTGATATTGCTTATTTTGTTTGGACCTGATAATGCTTATTTTGTTTTGATCTGATAAAAAACAAGACAAACAGCACAGAACATATTTTAAAACATGATCCTATAGGATGAAAATCAGTTTTATCCCCTGCTGCAAGCATTTTGTCAGTTGAGCGATACAGGCTGAGCCTCTAGTTTATTTTTACTTTTGCCTAGAGTTCCAAGGTTGAAATTGTGGGCCCTTCCGACAATGCCAGTTTCGACAAGGTCTAGTTTTCCGTGTTTCTATCTAATGTATCGGTTCTATTCAATGTCTATTTTAAGGGTTTGGTGTCAATTTATATGATTATTTCTGTCAATATGATTTTTGGAAGAAGATTAAAATTTCAATAATTACTTTTACTTTTATTTTTTCCCATAGATTCTTACATGTACATGGAAGATGAAAACAGTTGTTTCACTTTTGTGTTTTAGTTTAATTTTGGTCTCTTTTATTCTTCACGATAGAAACATTTGGCAAAGATTGACTTTAATAAGAATTAACATGGATATGTTGACAAAAGCAAGATTGGTGAAATCGGTTCAATGCATTAAGATATTTGGAAATGACACTTACGAGATAAGAAAGGCAATGTCACAGGGAGACAACAATTTACAAAGTTTATCTCCACAAGAATATTTGCAATTGACCAAAAATTGTCAAGAATTTTATAGGAATCGGACTTATATAATAAATAGTGTTTCTAAGGAGGAATTAGATTTTCCTATTGCCTACAGTATCATGGTTTATAAAGACGTGTATCAGTTTGAACGATTATTACGAAGTATTTATAGGCCACAAAATTTTTATTGTATCCATGCGGATAAAAAAATGTCTATACTAGACAAAAAAGCTTTAATAGTTATAGCTTCATGCTTCAATAATGTGTTTTTGTCAACAAGATCATACGTGGTAGCATGGTCAGAAATAAGCAGTCTTAAAGGAGATATTGTATGTATGAAGGATTTACTTAAAAGGAAATGGAAATATTTCATAAATTTGACAGGCCAAGAATTTCCTCTGAAAACGAATTTGGAAATAGTGCGAATTTTAACATCATACAATGGAGCGAACGACGTGAAAATTTCTTCAAGGTGAGTCATGTAGGATTATTCCGCAAAATAAGATTTACATCTTAAATATGTTCACAACAGCGTGTTGAAACGAAAAATTTGGTTTTTGCATAAGTGTTGAAAACCAAACAAGTTACGTATCGATTTAGTTTTGAATAAAAAAGAGCTTTATGCTTCAGTAATAAGTTCACATAAATATTCGTCGATACTGTCTGTCGTGAAGGAATACAAGGAAGCATATCCGCACCAGTACACATGCAAGCAAATACCGAAGCATAAGGAGGGAAGAGGGGAAAATTCAGAAAAAAACGAAAGCACAACAATTGCGATATAACCAAACCAAAAACAAAAATATACAAAACAAAGATGAGCATCACAAAGTAAACTACCTAGAGTTTGAACCTAACAATAAACTTGGGGTATAATTATGTGTTTCGTTATTGTAAGCTTGATTTGCTGCACGCGTGGCACCAAGCACACAGCCAGTTAAAATCATGTGGTGAAATATATTTTAAGAGAGTGATTTGTAAATGTCATTTTCTAACCATAGAAAAACAATTGAAATTCATAGTACATCTGAATTATCGAATCCTCGATCAGCACCCAAGTAAAACTTTGAAAAACATCTATTTGGCTCAAATTATGCCGACATTTACAATGACAATAATCAATGATTAGGAGAAGTGATTTGCAGTAAATGCACATAATACAAAGTTTCATCAAAACATGGTTAAAACAAGCGATGGAACAAAGCTTTATTTGTTGTTCTTCATCTTGGAAGACACCATGGGGCTTAAAAAATAAGCTTTCCTCATACCTTACAGTAAGTTCAAGATAGCCCCTATCACCGGTTTGAGTGGAATTCTTTGCTAAATGTTGGGCAACGCTACATCAATGTTTATCATGTAATGGATGCGGGGTCGTCAACAAACATCCAATTACTGGCAAAGTATTCTTATAATCGCTTTCATCCGTTGTCCGACAAACATCACAACAGAAAACAATCAAAACATTTAAACAACCACAAGACACTTATAGAGTCAATAGTAAAAAAAAAACTTGGCATAGTAAAATCATGAGATCTGAGCACAATAAACAGGTGGACAGAATAACATTTTGAAAATATAAAAAAGCAAGATTTGAAAGTATGATAGTGTATCCATATGAGAAATTCTCTCAAAAAAGTATATCATAACTGAGATGTATACTGGGCATACCTTTCTCGCACGGGAAATCTTTTTACGGACTTCAAACTGCCTGAGAGACAAACTCCAGTCTTACATAATAGGTGAAGGGATTTGGGGATAATGCACATGAGATAACGTTTCTACATTAAAGATTGTAAATACAAGCAACAGACCAACGTTTCTATTGTTGTCCTTAATCTTGAAGTCACCATGAGGTCTTTGCTCATACCTAACAGTAAGTAGAGAAGCCAGTATAGATAGTGTAAACTCACACAGAAAAGTGTTAACTCACACAGAAAACAGTGCGAACTCCCAAATTAAACTCGGAGTTTCTTAGGATGTCTTGGGAACTAGAGAGCATGATCTGCTCACACTGCAAATGAAAAGCCCGGTGTTAATTCGTAGTCGTTGTTTGTCAGTTCAGTAATAAACTCCAGATCTTTATGCGCTTGAATTAGATTTATATTAGATCTTCGGACCATAACAAATGATCAAATAAATCTCATTGATATTCTGGGAAAAAAAGCTATGAGATGAGTCACTACCACTAACGACTACTGCCTTGTCTCTACTGGTCATGGATGTGGGATCATTAAAAAACAAAAAATTAAAGCTTAATTTCAATTCGATTTCTTTTGTCTAATACCTCTTTTTATACCTTAAATAATTATTTGATAAACTAACAAACAAAAATCGAAGAGGTAATGATTATAACTTAATGCCCTATTGCTTTTTCAGTCGTCGAGGAAAACAATGGAAAGAATACTGCTCAATCAAAAACAAAATAATGTTTTAGAACTGTTCGTGAATACATTGATGCATCATCAAACCTGGCATAACCCACCATTTTATTTATTAAATGTCCTTTCCAAGTCGGGAATATGACGGCTTGACTAAATGTTCTGTGTTGGGTTGTGTGTACGTGTTCTTTATTCTGTCGTACTTACTGGTCTCTCCCTCTAATTGATCTGGACTTCTGTTGTCACTTTTATTAATATAATATTTTATGCAACGGGTTTATTGAAAATAATATGATTAACAAGACACACGTGGAGTTCTAAAATGGTATTATTTATTTATTTATTTATTTATTATTTTTTTTTTTGAATTTACAATTACACATAAATATGATTTAATCTGTTGCTAATAATATTTATTTCTATAAAGTCATGTAGTCCGTGAGCTGGGATAACCTCCCGTACACACTCCCCTCTTATGATCCCCACCTATATTTTTCAGTCCTTCTATATCCCCTCTTCAAAATTAAATATGTTAACATGAGCATAACCTTCATGCAATATTGGAATAGGCCCCCTTTTTAGGTTAATTTCTTCAAATTGTTGATTGGTGCCTCACAGCTAGGAAAAAATTGTATAAAATGATAAACTATGGTATAAGCTTTACCAATATTCCACATAAGTATCATTTCTATACCAAATACGTTATAGAAATTGAAAAATCTTACCCCTACCCCTTCGAAATGTTGATGTAAATTTTAAGATTTTTCTCGAAATTGTGCAAGTTCAGCGGTCCTTAGAAACCAGTATGTTTTTCAGTTCATAAATCTTGGAATTGTTTTTAGTCTTTTTATGTCCTTTCTTAAAATTTAAGCATGTAATCATAATGTAAATATGTTTTGAATGACGAAACTATCACTTTTAAATAGACAAGTAAAACACATCTTTCAAAATTTTCGTTTTCGACAAAGTTTTGTCCCTTTTTTGTCTCATCTTATCTATCAGTGGTTCAATTTCATGAAAAGATGGAATAAAATGGAAGTTCATAATGTTTTCTTTACAACTGGTACAAATTATGGCAGTTTTGAAGTATTATAAACTTCCTACATCCATAAAACTTACCCCTATCCCAACAAATTTTCTCTAAAATTGTCAATTTTTTTTCTATGTTCGCATAAAAATTACCAGAACACTCAAATTGTGTATTGTATATGACAAGGTTGCATAAATTTAATTGTGATTTCGTATTATAACTGCCTTGTTGACTTAAACTCGATATCTTGCCAAAAATTTATGAAGAAAGTGCATTTTCTACATTTCAGATTTATCCAAAGTTCACTGTTAAATCGTTATACATTCAAAATCTGGAGGATATATCTGCAGATATGCCAATTAATTGTTCCTAGGATATATAAGTTGTCTTAAAGAATAGCTTAGAAAACAAGGAGTGTTTAATGCGACTCTGAATACGGAAAATCTTACCCCTACCCCAACAAATTTCCCGTAAAATTGTCAATTTTTTCTCTGTGTTCGCATAAAAAACTAGAACACGCAAAATGTGTCTTGTTTATGAAAAAGTTGCAAGATTTACTTTAGGATTTGCTATCTTAACAGCCATTTGTCGACTTAAACTCAATATTTATCCCAAAATTAATGAAAAATGGAAATTTTCAACATTTCAGATTTGTCCAAAGTCCACTGTTAAATCGTTAAATATGTCAAATCCGGAGGATATATCTGCAGATTTGCCATCTTATTTATCTAAGCGATTCATTAGTTGTCTTAAAACATTGTTTAGAAAAACAAGGAGTGTTTAATGTGACTCTGAATACCGAAAATATTACCCCTACCCCAACAAATTTTCCCTAAAATTGTCAATTGTATGTCTTTGTTGGCATAAAAATAACCAGAACACGAATAATGTTTAATATATATGACAATGTTGCATTAATAGCATCATGATGTGGTATTTTAACAGCCATTTGTTGACTGAAACTCAATATTTGTCCCAAATTGATGAAAAATGGGGATTTTCTGTATTTCAAATTTGTCCAACGTTCACCGTTTAGTCGTAATTTATGGAGGATATGTCGGCAGATATGCCATTTAATTGTTCTGTGCGATACATTAGTTGTCTTAAAACATTGTTTAGTTAAGCAAAGAGTGTTTAATGTGACTCTAAATACCTAAAATCTTACCAGTACCCCCAACAAATTCAACCTAAAGTAGTCATTTTTTGGTCTATATTCGCATAAAAATAACCAAAACCCGCAAAGCCTGCATTGGATATAAAAATGATGCATTAATCTTATCATGATTTGTCATTTTAAGTCCCACTTTTCAGATTAAACTCAATATTTGGTACAAAATTGATGAAAAATCGGAATTTTCAGCATTTCAGATTTCTCCAAAATTCATTTTTAAATAGTTATATGTGGCAAATCTGGAGGATTTATCTGCAGGCATGCAAATTCATTGTTCCTGGGGATATATAAGTTATCTTAAAACAATGTAGAGAAAAACAAGGGGTGTTCAATGTAACTCTAAATACCGAAAACTTTACCCCTACCCCAAGAAAATGATGCTAAAAAATGCCAAAAATATGTCTGTCTGTACATATATATGAACAAAACATATTAATATTTTTTTATTTTCTTTTAAAAAATGCATTTGATATATCGCATTATGCAATTTTAAGGCAGAAAATATGGATACAACTGAATATTTTTGGCGATTTTCGTGAAAAATGGGAATTTTCAGCATTTCGGAATGTCACAAAATTCAAAGTTTAATTGTTGTATAACTGCCCATAAACCACGCGCATGATCTTATTTGTTATATATGGGAGTCTCTGTGCATTTGTGTGTTTGAAATGTTATATTATTGGACCTTTATACAATGTTCAGGCTTTTCAAGCTGAATAAAATGAAATAAATTGTGTTGAAATTTTTTGGGGGGGGGAGGGGGAGGGGTAATCTGTTTGCAATTTATGAGAGTTTAGTTAGTCTAAAATGTTCATAAGCATACTTTCTAATAGCTTAGATATAGTGAAACAATATTTTATCAACTTTTTTTTACGTTAGATAACAAATTCGTTATGTTTTTACATTTCTAAGTCAAATTAGCAATATTTCTGAAAAACGGAAAATTCCCATTTTTCATAAAATTTCGAGCAGAAGGGCTAAAAAGGGCCCCTTAAAAAGTTTGAATCTACTTAAATGGGCTTCTGCATGTCAGCTGTAGTGAAATACACAATAATTTTCATTAGAGCCTGAATATTTTACAATTTCTCTTAATTTTAAGGGGGAGGGGTGCTAATTTTGGCATTTCTGATCCCACAATAAGTCTGACTCTAAATTTTTTTCACGTAATTTGTTGTTTACATATCATAAATCAATATTGCATTATCAATTATTAGACATATATTCAAATTTATACGATCCAGAAGTAAGAAAGACGAAATTGTGAAAATATCTAAAATTCCGAAAATTTCCATTTTTCAAAATTTTTTTACCGAAAATCAAAATTTTAAGGGCTTTAATGGTCTTATTTTTCAACATTGTATCACAACTGATAAATTAGGCATAAAAACTAGATCAAATGGTGAGATTATTTATCTTAAAGGAATTGAAAGCTTAAAAATCGTCATTTTCGCTATTTTTGAAGGGGGAGGGGTATATCTTTTGCATCCCCAGATCATAAAAACGGCGTAATGTACCAAAACTTGTGTTCATTGTAAAGTATATTAAATAAGCTTCAATTCGATGCCAAAATTTAGTACATCTAACTTATCTACATATAAATTATGGAGCTTAAAAGATAAAATTAAGAATAAAACTAAAATACAAGAATTTTGTGTGGTGTATTATAAAAGTGGCCCTATACTGTCTATGCGTGCAGGTTATGTTAACATTTTTTATTTTGAAGAGGGGATATAAAAGGACTGAAAAAAATCAGCCTNGATCATAGGGGGGGGGGGGGGGGGGGGTTGCACGGAAAGTGATTTCAGCCCATGGCCTAATGTACGCTCTCTGAATTTTTTTTTAATAAAAAGTTAAGAAATCCTCTATGTATGTTGCTCATTTTATGATATGACAAAACTGTTTTGTTTTCCAGAAAACAGATGTTTATCAAGCTAACAATGTATCATCTGCAACAGAAAAGTTAAAATCTAATTTGAAAACCTTTAGATCGCGTTGTTAATTTTATCTCGTTACCATAATATGTAAAATTTGGGGTTTTTTACTTTCTTTTTTTTCGTTTTTTTTTCTTTTTTCACTTAGAACTATCACACTGGATCCAAGATGATAATAACAAGATCATTAGAATCTTTGTTAAAATTGGACAAATTGTTTAACACCAGTATGTAAAGTACTCGTATAAAAATCGATATTTCATTTGTTAGACGTATCGATTGTCTTTAGATAGATGGTGACTTCAAGATGAAGAACAACAATAAAAGTGTTGTTCCATTGCTTGGCTTTACCATTTATTTGTAGATATTTTTTCCCATTTACATTTGCTCAATATCCCTTTATTGTTAATTATTTGCAGAAATTAATATACAATGAAATCAGTATTGGGTTATTTTACCTATTGCTTAACATTTGAATTAAATGGTGAATATTGATTGGTATGTCATAAACGTCATAAGTGTATCAAGTTAAGCTGTGGTATTTGCATGATTGACAATTTCAGTAAAATAAATATCACGTATATCGAACTCTGTAAAATGAAGTATTAAAGACAATTTCGTTTATGATTTGACTTTTATCATATGACCTTTTCATCGTTATCTTGCACTAATAAGATATTTTTATGCTAATGTTAGGTATAAATTTGAGATAAAAATGACTTTTTCTAGCATTTCATATCGGTGAATCCTCTGGTTTCTTTGGATATTTTGTGGGTGTTGCCACTGGTTTAGTGTCAGGACTTTGCCTAAATGTACAGTGCCAAAAATGTCTTTACTAATCGGATTGAAGCACTGACGTAACAAGCAAACGAATTTTAAATAACAATCGTGTAAATCATGGCAACAAAGGCAACCATGAGGACCAACCATGTGTAAATATCCAGTCACAAAGTGAGCGACGGCACAACGGTCTTAATGCTGAAACAGACGACCTCATACATTATGTAATACGTTTTGTGCACAAATACGTCAGAAAAAACTTGTTATGGCTGTTGGTTAAATTTACAACAGGTAAGCCTCAATCATCATACCTCTCTTTATGTAATTTCAAATATAATAATTTAATAAGAGATTCGTTTAATTTAGAGAAGTTATCCAGCAATTTACGATCCTATTTGCTATACGAATTTTTAAACACATGCTAACTTGAGAAAGATTAGGTGTCAAAATTGTCTCCATTTTGATCGATTCGGACTTGAGTTGTCACTCTTATTTCTCTGAAATGTCTAAATTGACTCACAGTGTGACAGGTGATGTTATCAGAGCAGGACACGCTTACCCTTCCGGAGCACATGATGTCACTCCCGGTTTCATGGGAGTTCACACTGTAAGTACTTTGGTTTTGAATGTTGTGTTTTGTTTTTTTTTATTTCTCTGCTTTATGGTTTTATAGCGACGTTGTTTTATGTGTTTTCGTTTTTACCATTATTTTGGACTTCGATTTTTGTGAATAGCACACTTTTGTTCTTTCGGCATTCTACTGCCGTTGTTTCTGACTTATACTTGTGTTTGACGGTTTCTCATTTTATTGTTTTCACTTGAAGTTTTTAAATTACAGATTTTTATATTCTATGCTTATGTGTTTCAGAGATGAGAGTTTCCGCTGGGAAATGGCAGGACCTCCTCCAGATGGCCTAACCCCATATAAAGGGAGAGTGCACATCGTTGTGAGCAGGCCTTTTGTAGAATTCGCCATTAAAAACAGAACAGCGATACGTCTTTTAGGATGGTTAAAACCAACTGTCTTACCAGATGAAACATTTTTTACCACGTTGAATTTCAACCCACAACTTCGCATAACAGGTTCATTTGACGGTAACATTTTATTTAATTACACTAACATTAAATTAAAAAAAGAAAAAGAAAATACACAGTTATTAAATATAACAATATCTAGTTCGTCGAAAGGAAATATTGTAAATTAGTAGAACTATTAAATGATTTATTCTATAACCTGATTTGGACAAACTTCAACGACTCGACAAGGTGTGCAATGTCAATTAACTTAGATGTTTGTAGTCGTACTAATCGATTAAGTGTTCTATTATTTTGCAATTTAGTGTGGATTCTCTTCAGTTACATGTAAATGGTATATGTCTATACACATGATACAAGTAGTATATTTCAATTGTCTTTAATCATATTCTGGTTTTTCATTTTTTCTAAGTAATGATGACGCGTACTTTTTATTTTGGTGGAAATTCCTGCAGGAAATTACAAAAACACTGCTGCTATTGTCGGTATTTTCAGTAAATATCCAATATCTTGTAAGGTTACTGGTGCTCTGTCCGCATAACAAAACCGACGCGTCCATAGATGATGGTTAGGGGAATGCCATGTCTATGGAGTGCATTTATAAAGACCCCTTCACTTTTTTGCATACAAGAGAAGACACAATAGGGATGGAAAAGCAGGCAGAATTTCCCACCCACAATAATTTAAACTTATTCTATTTGTTAATAAGTAACAAAAGGGATCAGACACAAGTTAAACAAACTTACGAAGTCTTCTCTTATATATACAATTATTAAAATAATGAATAAAGCATGCTTATAAAAATAACCTTATATATTGCAAGATCATGTTTTGGAAAAGAACTACATATGACAATGTAGTATTTAAAAAATAAAACCTTTCATCAGGTTGGAGGAAACCCCACTTGGGCTACTATATCCCAATTAGGCTATTATATCCCAATGGGATATATATATAGGGTCTTTTTGTACTGCTACGAATCTCAGTTTATGACCGACATCAGCAAAGACCCATCTAAACACCATTTAATTGAAAAGTTTAACAACACTTTCCGATATTTGGATGATATTTTAGCTTTAAATAATGACGACTTTAATACGTATTATAAGGACATCTACCCTAAAGAACTTACTTTGAATAAAGCCAATTCTAATATCCATCATTGTCCGTTCTTAGACATCAATTTTGATATAACGAATGGTAAATTAGATACTAAAATTTATGATAAAAGGGACGATTTTTCTTTTCCCATAATTAATTATCCATTTCTGGATGGCGATGTTCCATTAGCGCCATCATATGGTGTTTACATATCTCAACTTGTTCTATTTGCTCGAGTATGTAATAAAGTTTGCAATTTTAATGAACGGAATCTTTTCATAACTTAAAAACTATTACATCAATGTTTTCGTTATCATAAACTAGTTAAAACCTTTACTAAATTTTATCATCGATATAAATGGTGAATAAAAGGATATGGAGTAAATGCACATGAGACAAAGTCTCTTAGTTTATAAATACAATGCAACCTTTAAACATCTAATCAAGGATGGCATTTCACATCCATTATTTTATGGTAATGTTTTACATAAGAGTAAAAAATACTTAAACTCGCCTAAAAAACTTACAAAACCTTTAAATCGTCTAATTCATAAGGATTATAATTACGGTATTGTCGTCAAGTCATTACGTATGGCCTTCTTTGGTATTAACATTGAATTTTTGATAGGGTCTTTTGCATTTAAACTAAACACATTCTAAATTTCTAAAATCAGTATTGCATGGACACGGGTTATGTATTCCGGTATATACATTAAATCATTATGCTAAACTCCTCACAGGAAGGGATCTTGATGGAAGCTGTATACTGAGGGTACATAACTTAATTTGTCAGTTGGTAATGGGTCTGGAGCTGGCATGTCAGTTAACTGCTAGTAGTCTCTTGTGATTTCATGTTTATGTCCGTATATTTAGTTCTTTCAGTTTCATTTTT